>JAQFYP010002886.1:0-11832 GCA_034694865.1 Bilobella braunerae | reverse complement strand
TAGAAACTTGGGAAGAAACTTATTGCTTATGGAAAATTAACCTTTGGCAGTGAGACTGGTTTTTTTGCAAAGGAAAAGGGAAACGAATAGTAAAGAATTGAACCTCAGCTACAGAAAGGTCTTCAGTAATTTCAATTTTCTTACCAAAGAGCTCATAGCAGTTGCGAAAAACTTTTAGTTTGTTTTTATTTGCAGCAAAATTAACTTTCAGTTTGTTACAAGTGAGTAAGTTCACATTTAGAACATTTATTTTCACCGGGAGTTCACGTAGGAGAAAGCTTGAAACGTCATGCTTTGATGATGATGCCAGTCTCAAACCATGAATGATAACGGAGTGTTGATTAATGATGCTGTGGTTGTTCAACGCTCTTAATTGGGAAGGCGATTATTTCCTGCGGTGTATAAGTGCGGAAAAATGGCAAATTAACGGCCAGGTATAAATAGCGGAGCCGAATTAGCTGAAAATTAGTCAATTCTTGACTCTCTAAAAGAAGCTGTTTTTAGCGACTCCCCTCTGGAGCTCCCTCCCTGCTCTTCAAGCACCTTGTCCTTAAATTGTGCACCCCTTTCTAAAGTACCCCTCTCTAAAGTACCCCCATTCGTAAGTAGGGCAATAGGGAACCTTTAAACAGTATAGCAAGAAACTAAAATCTGCGGACACCCTGTGTCCCGTTGAGGGCGACGCAATTATTAAGTAGCGGCTTAGCTACTTAAGGGAACGCTCTGTCCGTCTCTCTGTCTGGTTGCGCTCTAACTCCCGAACGGATTGACTTTTTTAAAATCTTTTTGCAGGAGCAGATTCTAGGGGTCAAGACTCAGGTCAAGTTCGAAAATGGGTCATCAGGGTCTGACCCTTCACCTCCAAAATGAGCCCCGAAGTGACCCCCGAATGAAAAAAATCGGGTGCTCAAGTTGTTGCTAAATCTCTTGTCCTAATGAAAAGTTATTATAGTCTCATTGACCCAAGTGACCCCCGACCTCCTGCCAATGACCCCATAAGTGACCCCCAAAACCAAAAAATTGTTTTTCTCGGTTTCTTACTAGTATTGTCTTATTTGAAAAATATGATAGTCCCAGGTGACCTCGATCACCTAAATGATCCCCTACTGTCAGTGGCCATGTAACAGGCCTGATGGCTATCAGCTTAAATGAGTCCAAAACAGGGTTTTCTCTAATGACGCATTCTCCTCATCCACCCTCCTCACCACTCCACTATGGGCATTTCACCATACAAGCACCCACTAATCCACCCAGCACCCATACCCATGAATAATTGCTGTACCTTTATTACCTTTTGCTCAAGTCATCGTAGGGGACCTAGGCACTTTGTTAAGTAATCTATTGTTTAATAATTGAACTAAGCCACGCCCTAAATTTAGAATGAGCCAATTAGAAACCTAGATCCAATTTTGACCATTTTTTGAGAAAAAGGAAGAGAGAAAAAGTAAGAAGGAAGTTCAAGTTGAATTTTTGCACTTAGAGAAGGTAGAAGTGATTATTGCTTAATTAAAAAAGGGTTAAGAATAATTGGCAATTAATTGTACCGTCGATTTTGTAATTAATAAATTAATTAAACCAGACAATCGACACAAGAATACTTTTAGTCACTTAACAGTTGACACTTGCAATAAGATCAACACGAATTAGGTCAACGATTATTTGATCAACGGTTTTTCCAGAGAGAGTAGGTCATCTTTGAGAATCAAGATAAGGAACCATTGACCCGGTGGGTCAGTTAAGGTTTAAATTGAACGGTGACCTCGACGGTTACTTAATACACTTATTACACAAATGTAAAACTCAATATAATTGACATTTTAAAATGAAAAGTAGTTGGTGACATGACTATTTGTATTTGTCACCTTTGTTATTGTTACCGCAATTCAGGCTGCAAGTAGCACCTAAAGGGCCCTCGGGCACGTATTCTGCAAATTTTGCACTTTTGCCCAGCGCCTTGCGTACCTTTAACCTAATTTATTAAAAGCACTTTTTACCGTAAAAATATCAAGTCTGCTGCCTCGTAGGGGCTCACAAGGCACTTATTTAACAATAATTGAGCTTTTCCTGGACCAGACATATATGTATATATAACCTTTTTTAATGCATACTTTAGGTGCCTTTTACTTTAGGCGTACTTTTAGGCCCTTTAGGTGCTACTTCAAGCCTGAATTGCGGTAACAATAACAAATAGTCATGTCACCAATTACTTTTCATTTAAAAATGTCAATTATATTGAATTTTACATTTGTGTAATAAGTGCCTAGGTCCTAATGGGTAGTGGGGAAAGGGAAAAAAGGGGGGACCGGGCTACGATCCACGCAAAGCAAAAGGTAAGGTTGCTCGTGTTACCACGAGACTACGGTACCTCTTATACCTAAAGAGGCATAACCAAGACGCTATTGCTTTGCTATCCCACAGTCCCCTACGATGACTTGAGCAAAGGGTAATAAAGGTAAAGCATTTATTCATGGGTATGGGTGCTGGGTGGATTGGTGGGTGCTTGTATGGTGAAATGCCTGGAGTTGAGAGGAGGGTGGATGAGAAAAATGCGTCATGAGAGAAAACCCTGTTTTGGACTCATTTAAGCTGGTAGCCATCAGGCCGGTTACATGGCCACTGACAGTAAATGACCCCGAAAGCCGAGAAATCGGTTTGTTTGGTTTCTTGCATTTTTTGTCTCAAATAAAAAGTTATTATTGTCTCTATGACACTGGTGATCCCTGACCCCCATTCCATGATCCCCGTAAATGAATCCCAAATCTGTAAAGTCGGAGTTTCTAGTTTTATCAAATACAAAAGTTATGATAGATTTATTGACTGGAGTGACTATCTACCCTTCCCCTACATACCTATGACCCCCTAAATGACCCACATGTCTTCTCGAGTACAAGACGCTACTTGCGTTACGTGAGTTTGCAACGGTTTATTAGGCACTGCGCCTTCAAGCGGTTATGAACGAAAAGCTCCTCTGAGGCCTATACGGCATTCCGACTGCCGTGAGTTCTGCATCCCGCATGGGTCAAGACTTACCTTCAGCAATCTAAAGGTCAACTGGCCGTTTGGAGACAGAATTGAAGGTAACAAAATAACATACTTCCGGTATTAATTGCATGAAAAAATAAATAGTAGAGGAACAGTTCTTTCATTTAAAATTGAAACCCGAAAGTTCCTAAAATACACAGTATTATGAATAGAAAGTTTATGTTTTGTTAAATTACACTTCACTCTATTGTGAGCAATTAAACTTGAACTAGCAAAGCTTGGATGAATTTGTTCATAAAGTACGGGAAATTGGCCACGTTATGATAATCTAAATTCCCATAGGTTTGTCTGTAACCTTTTTTTCGGACAACGTCTTTTCAAATACCAAGTCTATCTAACGTAAAGGGAACGTCAAAAAACCATGAATTTCAAATTTTAGACTTTAATGAAACGAACATAAGCACACTTAAGCTTTTGAAGTTCAGTTTGTCATTTAGTTTATTAATTAAACCAATTGTATAATGGTCAGGATTCAAGTTGTGATCAACATATAAGGTAAGTCAGCCGGTGCTTAACAAAAACAAAACACCTTGAACTTAACAAACAATCATTAAGCTGACGTTATGTTTGTTTAGTTAGATCTTAAGCAATGCCGCTGGTGCTCGAGCAGTGGCTGTCAATCGTTTATCTAAGGTATCGCTATCAATGATACTAACGTCAGTGATTTAATGTCAAATAAATTAACTTGTTTTCGCACCGTGTCTCTTATTGTGAAAAAAAAATTACGAAAATTCACATCAAGATAAGTCTTCTCTCAAAATTGACCTATGAATTAAGTAAAGACATTACTTCTCGTTTAATACAAAATTAGGATTTGACCTTGAAAGGCTTTTGAAGGTCAAAATGTCATTTACAACAAATTAAAATTTTTAAAACTAAATTGGTGAGAATAAAACTTTGTCCGACATTTTATCATTAGCATTTCAGCCAAGTTCCAAGCAATTCCTACTAGCAATAACTAGGTAGCCAAACCCGTCTTACGACTGGAGTAGTTCTGATTTAAATTAGGAAAGAGCAATGCCCATCTCTAACGTTTCTTAAAGTTCGGGTATATTTTTGTGTCAACAAGAAGAGAACGGCTATGCCCGGAGATGCTTAATTTTCGTCTTCTACTTCCACACTTAAAATGTAAAAGTACCTTCGAGAAGGGTTCGAAAATTACTGTAATTTATCCGAAAATTACATAAATTACGTCACTTACGTAAATTACGTAATTTGTGTCATATATGTAATATTACATAAATTACGTCACATATGTCACTAATGTCATTTTCAAATGTATGATAGCAACAAAATATTAGCTAAATAGGAAGAGATTATTTTAGTAACGGAATTATCGGAGCTAACGGAAATAAGTATATTTTCAAAAACAAATACAAACGAATGTTTTGACACTTTACTTGAGTAATTAAAAAGCAGTCCAAACTAAACCGATTATAACAGATGAAAATAAAATTAAAAACGAGCTAAAAGAAATCTACTTTTGTAAATACACAAAATATAACAAGGAATATAATGTGCGCAAGTGAGCTTTTTAATTTCTACGCATCAAAATTTCAAAACAGGATTTTGTTTTATAAATTTCATAAATAACATAAATTACATCAATGACAAATATCACAAATTACATGAATGACAGAGGGTTTGAATATGACGTAATTTACAGTGTAAATTACATAAATTACATGACGTAATTTACAGACTTCGAACCCTTTTAAGACAGTTTAACATGCGTATTCCTGTCGACTCGAAACTCGATAAAAGCGTTGCAAAAAGTTGCGTTCTCAGTAGGTAAACTCCAATACCACCCGCCACTACCCTCCTTTGTCACCCACGCTTAGGCTTTGTTTAATATAGATAGTCGAGAAAAAAAAATCCAATGTGCTAATTTTCTCAGTTGATTTCAAAATTTTGAATTTAATGATGTATTCTTTGTACACTGCAGTATTTTTGAATATTGTAAGTTGGATCACTCTTTTCCCTACAATGAAAACCTGGATTGCTTAGCGACACTGCGTTAGAGCAAACCCAGGCTGACTCTGTACAGTCGTATCCGTAGCCATTGCAATTTTTGGTAGCGGAACACGCAGGAACAACTGAGGTGTCGTATGTCAACAACAGAGCGCCCTGGTTTGTGATAGGCTGGAACGTCGCTTGTTGTAAGGAGGTGAGGTATTGATTTCCGTATAGTGTTACGGAGGAACCCGTGGCTAAATTTATTCCAGAAAAAGCACCAGAACTTAGTCCACGGTCTGTTAAGTTATTGTAGCTGAGGTCGAGGGAGTTCAGGTTGGTTGCCGAAATGGCACCATGTTCCATTGTAGCCAAATTAGTACAGGAGGTTATAGAAACCGAGCCACTAGAGACAGCCAGTGAAATTCCATTTGCGCGAAGATTTGTCAATCCCAACCCTGTTAGTTGCAATGTACTTAGCTTTGGAAATTGAGCTAGAAACTGAAACAAATTGTTTTCCTTCAGTAAGCAAAGGAGACCCTGAAAATATAATCGAGTTAAATAAAAAAATAATTCATTTTCTCCAGAATAAAATATAAAAAGTTATAATAGCCGTATTTTTTTTTGTAAATAATAAGTTCGTTATGTGCGTTTCAAGGGGAAAGGATAGGGATTAGACGCCCAAGTTCTTAGTGCTAGAGTGTGCCTCGACATTTTTTAATTCTAATTCAACTCGCAAGGCCTTTGAATTTGCGTTTAAAATGTAAATTTTGTTAGGTAAGAAAAAAAAGCGGTGGACCGAGATTCGACCCAGGGTCATTCAAACCGTAAGGTTCCTCGTGTTACCACGAGACCACAGTGCCTCTCATGCAAATAAAAAGGCCCGACGAAGACGTTATTGCTTTGCTGTTCCAGGATGACTGGCTAAACCTAGCTCGTCTTCGGATCAAGATATTAAATTATCCTGTCATAGGAAAGGTTTGCATGTTTTTTTTTAATAATATTGGTCAACCAAGCCCTGCAAAAGCGGCATAAAGCCTTAAGGGCGTAAACTTTCAACTAGTTTCTCCAGTACTCAAAGTTTAGGCAGACTACTCTTGTCCAATTTTTCGCCCGAATTTGGCCTTAAAATCTTAAAAGTTTTTAAAAAGATAAATGAGTCAACACTTTTAAAAGTTTGTCCGAATGTGAAACCATACGTTCAGTTTTTCTGAAATGTGGTAAACAGAAAAGGGAACATTTGAGGGTAGGTTAGGGAGATTTAAACATTTTTTCTACATTTTTAAACTTTTTAAACTTTTACAAACTACAAGGTAAGTTTTAAAGTGTACGAGGCGTGAATTTGTTACTTCACTTACTCCGAGCCAGCAAATTTAAGTTTTGTAATCAAAAAAGTTTCTCGTCAGTTGTCTACTCCACCCTTGGGTCTACTTTTGCATAAATGTCTGTTACCTGAGATGTATATTTTAGTTGTGGCGCTTGGGTCTGTGAAGGTTTGAACATTAATTGACGCGAGAAGATGGTTTGATTGGAAATATATGGCATCAAAACTGCAACCAATGGCATTTGCTGAAATGTTGCTATTTTCCGTATAGTAGATAAAGAGTGTTGAAAAGACTTTGTGCGAATACGCGTTACAAAATGGGGCAAATGTTGCTGCTATATCCCAATTTGGATCTGAGGGAAAGCATCCAATATGAATAATATCGTCGCATTTTTGCCGGCGCAGTTGCAAGGCGCTGGACAGTCGGTATCGGCACTGTAGGCAAATGTTTTGGCCGTTAGGATAAAGATATAGGCTATATTGCAGAAGGCCATTTCGAAAGCGACAGTTTGTAGAGCTTGTCTATAATTTGTGTCCTCTATTTATATCCAAAGATTAAATGCCAAATGTTGACGTAATATTTTCGACGAGTTTGAAATTCAATGCTCCTAAATATAAATTACAATTGTCGTCAAACTGCTTAGTAATATTGTGTTGACGTTTGCATAATAAGTAATTGGGAGTAAATGTGTTCCCATAATGCTTCTGACAATTTAAAAAACAACAAAACACAATTTTTATTACCAGTATTCTACCGTAGATTTACGCTTACTGGCAGCAAACTTTTAAAGATAACTGTTAAGCAGATGGGTTTTAATGACATATCTAGTCGCCTGATTTTGCAATTTGTGTAAGACAAACATCGCAGATAATTTCTGAAAGTGTTTTTTATTTTTTACTGATATAAACAAGTGTAAAAAAAATCAATTGTAGAATCTCTTGGAAACAGTGCAAACAAGTAACGAAGGACCCTTAAACGTCTCTCCTCTGATCCTTAAAAGTCAACTCACTTTTTAATGTTTAAAGACACAAATTTCCTGTATTTTTATTAATATTTGCTCAACTATAAATAATTCAAATTTTAAAAATCAAACTTGTTTGTGATAACTGATAACGTAATATATATGTCTGTTGACGGAGTGGCTCGGCTAGTTTTTACAAATGCTAAAAAATTTAAAATTGAAAATACGTACACTTTTTTGACATATCCTCCTATCAAACTCGGCATTTACAATTATAAAAATAGTCGCAACAACTTTGAATAGTTGGCTCAGACGAGTTTAGTTTTGTGTTGGGATGTTTTACAATGTTCCAAAATTATGACAACTTTGAAAGTGTCGGGATGGTATAAGGGATGAGTTACGGTAAGCATTTTTTACTGACGCAGAGGATTTGCTAAAAATAAATTTGTTTTTTTACACTCTGTTGTTCATCCATTGCCCAACGAGCCCGTGCAACAGATTAAACAATTTATGTGGAGCAGTCTACTGTAAAAGAAATGTTCCTGGAATTGGATAGTTTATTTTAGATATTCTATATTTAGATATTTTTTATATTGGAAAGTGGTGTTCCATACTATAAATTTCAGATCAAAAAATGAATTGTGTGTTTAGGTTTTATGAGAATTTTTTAAGTCAAACAAAGTAAATTCTATATCAATATACATATATAGCAATTGTACAATTTTATGAGTTTTATTGATGTTGATGTTATTTGATCTCAAATTTTTAATATATAAGGTTGTTTTATATATATAAACCAAATATAAGTCAAACTCCTTAAATTTATGTTCTTGTGTCATGCCCTAACTATTTCTCTCTATTTTATTTTACAAAATATATTAAAAAAATTCAAGACAATGACCATTTCTAGCGCTAACAATTAGTGAAGGGTAATGCCATATCCCCCTTCTAAACCCACAAACATACTACTTTTCCAGCAAAATCCCTCCTTCCCTAACTAAAGCAAAGTTCATGTTACTGACCCACCTCGGTCACTTTAACGGGAAAGTACAACCATATAATTAGCATTCAGTCAAACGGTTTATTCGGTATAGGCAAACCTAGTTCAGCACGGCTATAGAATTAGCGATTTTTATCTCTATAAATTGTTTTCAAAAAGGATAGAAGGCAAATATAAAAACAGGTAATAAATTTAGCCGCAACGCCGTCATCTTATATTTTGTTATTTGGAGTTTGTACTAAGTATTGTTGTGTTAATCAAAATTTGCCCAGCACTAAAATCGACTGTTTTGCGCAAAACTCGTGCGTCATTAACGACAAAAAAACAAGTCACCCGCCGTATACTTTTGATTTTTTTTAAATAGTGAAATCTGGAATCTCCAACAAAAATAAAATGCTAGATGCAAAATTGTTGGGACGTCTGGTCTAATGACAATAAAATTGTTGCAGTAATTAGTACAAAACTTACCATTAACACTAGGCGACAATATTCAACGTACGCACTATTGTGCACATGATGTTGCAAACTGTCCATGTCAAATGTAAAACTCGTTTAAAGTAAATAGAGCGATATTGTCATATTGCGAGAACAAAAAAAGAATCATACAGTTGGCACTTGAACAATGTGGTTTAAAGAGGATCTCAGACAAAATTGGTTATCTTACTAGGATTATCTTAAGAACAGGCCAATACAGGGGTATTATTGATAGTATTGGTAAAAATTGTGTTAAATATGCTATAAGAAATACAAGCACACGGTTAGTGAGAAAACTGAAATATAAAATCAAAGAACAAAATAATAAAATAATTTTTCTCTTAAAATACGGTTGATAACGAAACCATATAGAAAACTTAACCGGAATCGAAGTTCCAATGATCATATTCAAATTTCGATGTGAATATGAAAAATTCAAATGATGTCAAAATTTTGATGTGCATTTCGACAACTAGATTATATCTAAATTTTGTTGTGCGAATCGAAAATTACGTGAAATTAAATTTTCTATGTATATTTAGAAATTTTGATTTTCATATTCGATAAATCAAATGAAAGGGTAATTTTGTAGTCAACGTAAACCTCAAAGAAAGTATTCGCAACTAGTTTAGACAAATGCATAAGGATTTTTGAAACTTCAAAGCCACGGAAGCCATGTGAATTTTTGAAAATAACTAATTTCATGACAAGCTAATATGTTATAATACGTGTCAACTGAGGTCAACACAGAAAGCAGGGTCCAATTCACTTAGAAACTGAATCCAGCCCACTGCAGGAGTTAGGAGTATGTGAAGTCATCGCACTCATCACCGTGAAGTGTGCGCCTTATTTCTAGAACCGTGAAGTTGGCACCTGAAACCATCACCTCACTTACATGTACTGGTATAGCAAACCGTGAAGTCAGCACCTCATCACCTGAAAGTTCTTCTTAGAACTTGACGTGATGAAGTGCTGTCTTCATACATAAATTGATGTGCAAAGTTAGCACCCTCATTACAGCACCTTAAATTACTAAAATAGAATGGGCAAGTACAATGCCCTGTTTTTTTTTTAATTTTAAATACGTTTTAAACTAATAACAGTAAATTAATTGTACTAAAATTCAAGAAGCTAATACTTGCATGGCTTTAATTTTTTTTTATGCTATTTGACATTTGCCTATGGCCTTGTCAACATATGCTCCACATATGATTCTGTGTGCGAGTGAGTGGGGGAGGGTGGTCTGGCCTGTGAGTTGACTAGGAAGTTGCGAGGACTGAAACTAATGGAGTTTCTGCTAGGCAATGAACGTGGGGGTGACCACCGAGGAGCCTCTTGCTTAGGCAGGGGCCGAGCACCGCAATACGCATACGACCCATGTTCAGCCTCCACGACCGCAACTGTCGAGGCTTCCACTCACCACTACCACAACACTCACTTTTTTGTGCGGCCGAGATTTGATCTCGGCACCAACCCAAGCTAGGTTAAGGGTCCTAGCCCCGCGGACTACGCGTCTTGGGCACATGGCTTTAATGACTCTTTTAATACGTATACCGTGCTTCTCATATGAAGGTTCCTAAGAGTATTTTCTACAAATGTCTCGGGTGATATACCATCATACTAGTATTTGTTATCATGATTGTCGAGTATTGGCCTCCGGTATTTGGTAAACATACAAAAAACTAATATTTTCCACCTAAAATTGGTTTTGACTACGTCGGGTTTGCAGTGTACCAGTTTTACTTCGCGAACAATGATTGTTTGTATACGACAATTGGCAACGGTTTACATCAAACTGTTTGTGTTTTGATTACAACACGTATTTGGGCGTTAAGGCCTGAGCAAAACGGCCGGTCTTAATTATGTGGAATTCTTTTGAAAAACACTTTTTTAATATTTTCACGTAAATTTAATATAAGAAAAAGTTTTTAACTTAAAGGTAAAAAAACGGTAAAAATCTAAACAGTAAACCATATTACCACGTGCAGGATCTTGCTTAATCAAATGATTTGTGAATCGGGGTTGGATTGGAGCAAACGGTACTCAATGAACATTTCAGAAACACTGCGCAGACAGAAGAAGCATAAGTTTCTCAGCGCGAATAGAAAACTTTCTTATGGGCATAAACAATTCTTATAACATTACGTAGCTGCAGGTCTAATCCAGCCGTGAATCGTTGCAAAAAAAATTTCAGCGTTTCAAGGTGTGATTGATGTAGCCCAAGTTACGATAAGTTTCTTGGCACAATGAGAGCATTAACTTTAATTTTACAGCCGCTCCTAAGCTATGCCTATTAGTTCTAGTAAATCAATTTAAATTGTTTCAACTCCCGAATTGCTTCAGCATGTTTTTCACAAAAACCTTGGCAGGGACAGGATGATAAATTTATTACGTAGAAAAACAAAACACACCTTATGCTTTTGCTTTGTCTGTCAGTCCGTCTGACCCACTCATGCGTATATCTCAGGAATCATTTAACATATCTCAATTTGGTTTTTCGTTAGGTTTATGTGCAAGTTCAAGTTTATGTTTTTGCTTGACCCTAAGTAACACCCTTGAACGAGCATGTACATGTTGATATGGGTGAGCCTGAAATCAATTAAACTTGAGTTGAATAAGTAACACCCTTGTGGGTAACAAGTCATAGTCAAGGATATTATTCCAACAACATGAAAAATAACTGCAGTATGTATGGAAGGCTGCTGCAAAACGTCAAAAGTGGGGAAATCCAACACAGCATGGTCTATAATGAGTATGTATGTGTTTCACGTTGAACAAAACGCTTCATATATGAGTACATTGATTGGGCACGTTTCTTAAAACATGATTGATAAAATCGCGTGTTTTTATAAATAAAATATTGCTGAGGCCGTTATTGCTTAAGCTCGAGCCCCACCGGGGCCGCAGCGGCACGCGGCAGCAGCAAATGCTGGCGGCAGTGCCGCGCTGCTGTGCTGTGCTGCGCACCCTGCCACACTAAAACTTTGCAGCTGAGCTAACCTTTCACTACCCACAGCGGCAGTCGCGACTCGAATTTGGTGTGGCAGGGTTAGCGGCAAAACCAAATCATAATTTGG
>JAQFYP010002885.1:0-11839 GCA_034694865.1 Bilobella braunerae | reverse complement strand
GGCAATCATTTTTTTCAAATTTCGCGCGCATTTATGGCCATGGAGTAAAAATAAAAATTTACATTTCATTCTTCACTGAAACAAGTGTTTTGGCCAAATTTGGGATTTTTCTGAATTTAGCAGGTCTTGCCTAGGCCTTGTAAGTCAACGATTCAACTTCGATAGGTCACTTTAGCGCTATTTAGCGTTCACCGTTTAGCTTGAACATATGTAGAATCTCGATTTTTTAAAAAATATTTCCAACGAATAATAATTTTTAATTGTTAATTAAAATGAACTACTTGTAAGTACCAACTGTTTGTTTTGTTAGATTTGGACGTTGGAGCCAGAACACACTTGAATACATTTCTTTTGACCGTAACTTGTCTCATTCCAACTGAATAATAATTTCATTTCACTTACATTTTACTTACATTTTATATTTTGAAATCAGAATTTTGGAATGAAATAATTTTTTTTTTCTAAAACATTACTCGTTCGGAACTGTTACTTATTCGGAACATTTTTGTTTGTCGTATGTTTTGCTACGTTTATCAGAACTTTGTGTTTTCCAAATTATTACATTGAAACCTTATTAAATAGCGGCTTAGCTGCTTTATGGGAATGTTCTGTCCGTCCTCCTGGTTGCACGATAACTCTCGAACGGGTAAACTTTTTTCAAATCTGTTTTCAGTTATAGGTAGTTGGAGTCAAGGGTAAGGCCAAGTTCGAAGATGGGCCACAGGTGCCATACCCTTCACCCTCATTTTGGCAACCCCCTAAATGACTCCCAAACCAGAAAATTTGGATTTACCGGATTTTTGATAGTTTTGTATGAGAAGAAAAGTTATGATGATTTCAATGACCCAAGTGACCCAAGAGCGTTTATCTTTATATAAATGACACCCTAAATGTCCCCCAAATCCGAAAAATCCGATTTTTCGGATTTTTGTAGTTTAGCAAGATACAGAAAGTTATGATGTTTCCAAGGCCCAAAACGAATCTAACCCTCTTTCCTTATTGAGATGACCCCATGAATGAACCCAAAACCTAAAAACCGAAAAATCGGCTTTTACGGTTTTTTTTGCTAGTTTGTTCATGAATCAAACAATTATGATGGTTTCAGCGACATATGTTACCCCTAACTCTTCAACCATTATAGGATGACCTTGTAATTGACCCCAACCCGTAAAATTGGCTTTTGTGGTTTTCCTAGTGTCGCATGTAACATGGTTCATTATAATGTTATATTATAGTGTTGAACACTATATTATTGTTAATCTTATGAAAAATTCAAAATCAAAGTTTGTGTATAAAATAGCCTAAATGACGGGCAAAAGCATTGTTTTTTTTTTCAGATTTTAGCTTGTGTATACATATATTTGATATCTGCGCAATTTTTGTTTGTTAAAAGTGCTAAGATTACATATTCGTTGTTTGTTTGTTTGATTACAACAAAACAATTAAGAAATCAAATTGAACTTCATAGTTTGCAAATTTTGTTCGCCAATTTTAGTTTTTTTGTCTGAATTTGTTTTTCAATTCGAAATTGAAACAATTTTCAATCATCAGTTGTGCAACCTTTTTTCAAAGCACTTTTTTTTTATATTAAATTTATATTTTGCTCAAGTTCGGTAATCTCATTAAGCTCAGTTTGTATAAAAAAAACAATGTTTCCAATTTGAATTTTGGAGAATAAATTCACGAGTTAAATGCGTTTGTACAATATTTAATTTATTTTGGCCTCGTGCGTTGAGAAAATTGATTCTTCTAACATTGTTTTTAAGGTATTACACCAGCCAGAGCTAAACACTTGTGCCAACAATCATTCACCATAGTAATCACCGATATTTCAAATTGTCCGTGTGTGCGTAACAATACAAATCGCATAGCCTTGGTAAGTAAAAACGCCAATGTGAGTAAAGGGACACTAAACCATAGGCTAACAATATTACCAAAATCGCTACAAAACTTTGGAAACGGTAGCTCATGTTAAAAAAATTGATCCCTATTTGATGCTAATGACGATTATCAAACTAATGACTAAACAACTAATTATTTAGCTACATTCAAGTTAGCTTTGAAAACGTTCACGGGTCTCCCTAACTCGCTGATTAAACTAAACATTAAAAAACGGCAAGAGGTCCTTGCGTGTTATCGTATTACGACGAGAGTTTAGGCTAGTAAATACATAAATTCAATGATTGCCAAATTTTTTAATGTTCATAGTGCCAAGGTCACATATTCGCTGAGCGTTTGTTAAAGAAAAGCGATTTAATATTACTTCAATTTAAATTTCAGCGTTCGCCATGTTCCCCAATTTTGCTCATTCGTTTGTATGAACTTGTTTTTCAGATCCATTTCGAAACAACATACATTCAGCATTGGCATCCATTTCTCAAAGCCGTAAAATTTTCGATAATTAACTTACTTTGCTCAAGTTAGGAAATCGGTTGAGCTTAATTTTATTCTGCGAAAATGTTTGCGTACCCACTTTTGGGTAGAATAAATGCGCAAATTATATGAGTTTGTATTACGTTTAACTAATTTCAGCCTCGTGCGGTGAAGAAATTATTAATTGAATAAACATTTATACTGATGTGGAACTCAATAACATCAATATTTTGCTCAAAGAATAAAACCCCCTTTTAGGGATATTTCGAGCATCATTTCCGCAAAAGCTGTAAAACCTGAGGAAGCTGTCAAACAAATTATTTTTGGCAAAAAGACGTTCGTGATAAAATTAGCATATTTTGCGCTGGCTATTACACCCTCCTCACCAAACCAATTAGCATCAGTAGTTGACAACATTTATAGAGCTTTTGATAGCTGCATATTTGAACTCATCGAGTACAGAGGTAACCCGATCCCGTACGTTCCGAGTCACCTTGTATCAACCACGCGCCTACTGTTCAATAAACGCGGCGAAATCAAAGACACCGAGTGGCGGTCCACAATGTTCAACAACGCTTGGTATTTGCGTTACGTGGATAGATTTACAACGACTTTTTTACATACACGGCACGTTTGCTGGGTTACGATTTCGCTGGATGCACCAACAAGAACAGAGTATGATACATTTATGTTTTCGAGAAACTTATTTACTGTCTTGAAAAACTACCCAGAAAATTTCTCATATCACATTTCGATCTATTCCGACATGCGGAAACGTATCGAGAATCCAAGAGTTCCTGGATTTTTGACGGGTAAATGGCCCACAGAGTTTCATATCTTTTTCCCACGAGCATTGTCCATTGAAATTGTTCTACTAAAACGCTTTTGTAAGACAAAATCCTACACTCATTTCACTAGGTTTGAGCTAATAAGTAACTTAACTTATCTGAAATCCGTTTTTGATGAACTCGACGATGGCCTAGTTCACGTTGCATGCCCCGTGGAATGGTTTTTTGCAGGCGCAGATAGTCTATCCGAACTATCTGTTGACTCTACAGATTTCAGGTGGGTTAAACAGGATACGATAAATTTGAAAATGAGAGAGAGGTACAAACATTATGGAATCAGAACACTGATCAACACTGTTTACTATCGTTGGGCCACTGCATACAAGCCAAGACGTATCTCAACATACTCCAAAATGCCTCGGACGTGGCAGAAGATACATGCTCAACCTGATTATTACGTTACACATGGTAACATCGAGCCTGGGGAATGGTTTCACTTAGCACATACAGTAAAACATAAGTTTTTGAGTTGCTGCACTCAGGGAGAGTATGTCACGATCCTGAAATATGCCGAACTATTTTCAGCGAGTTTCTGGATAACGGCGACATTATGCATGACTGCTTTTGGAGTTGTGCTCCGCCTTTTGCTACACAAAAGTGGCCTAAGTGATAGCGTTATTTATATCTACTACGTCATTGTTATGGAGCAAGAGCTAATGCTTTCAAAAATGGCGAACCAAAAACGCTGGCTGAAAATCGTGATCGCAAGCTTGCTCATTAGCGGATCGGTACTTAGCAGCTTGGGCAAGAGCTCAGTCTCCTCGGACCTACTTTCACCATTGAAACTACGAGTACTACGAAATTATGATGAAGCGATGTCGCAAAATGTCAAAGTCTTGTTGATGATTAGTAAGCTTCAGGTAAATAATTTCATAAGCAAACTTACGCGAAGTAAACTTGCGAGCCGAAGTGGGCGACAGCTTCCGCACGCAGGTATAAGGGATAACATGTATATGCGCAGTGAAAGTGACCAACTCTACCATCTTTTGCTCAATTACAAGAAGAGCAAATTTGAAAACAAGGACGCAAGTGTTTATGATGAAGCAAATATTGGACAGTATTCTTGTTTCTGAGAATGCTACATATTCTCCAATTGCTACATTAAACGAATGCAACAAAACTATTTTGCTCCAAAGTTCCACGGAGCTGAATAGGGTTTTATTGAGACAAATGCAAGAGAATAACAATGGACTCTATTTGGGTGAGGATGCAATTTTGATTCTGCCCAAGTTTCTCAGAATTTATCCAACTACTTGGGACCGAATTGGACGCATTGTCAAGAACATTCAGTCACTAATTGAAGTCGGAATTTATACACGTGACACTACAAACTCTCGCTCCGTTCTAATACTTAACAGATTCAAGAGCAGTATGCAAAATATGGAGAAAAAAAACCTTGATATGAATAGCAACTTCATCATTTCTCTATACACGATGTGGTTGGCCTTCATCGCGTTCGCGACTCTCGTAATTAGTGCGGAACATCTTATAACAAGCGGATGTAGCAGCTTCGGGAATTGTAAACTGCTCGTTACAGTTTTAGGTTCAATTAAATTTAAAAACGCAAAAATATTGACAAGAGAAGTTATGTCAGAAAGTTTAAGTTGTTGCTTTAATTCTTTTAATTCCTTGATTAACTCTTTCAATAAAAAATTGGCCGGTGTTTCAATAAGCTACACAGCTCATTTAATTTAAATTTAAGCTCAATTTAAGCTCATATAATTCGCGGATAAAATTTGGAATTCAACCCTAGAACCTTGAACGGGGTTTCATAATGGTACTTCTATCTTAGGACCGGCTCGTTCGGTTTAGTTACTACGTATTATAGCTAACTGTGTTACGCAGTATTGGTACGACATGAGCAGATTCCATAACAAATTGTACAGAAAGATGTATAGGTTCGAGAGGAGTTGCTTTCGCTCTTCTTGTACTGGTCTCCCCCTCACTGCCATCTCCAGGTGGTAGATATGGACGTTGCCAATATTGTAGGATATGAACTTCTCTATTGCTGATTGGCTAGAGCTAATTTGCTGGAGGTGGAAGAGCGTGTTAACCCGTTATAAATTTATTGTGCCATTTGGGAGTACAACATAAATTCTACTAGTTCCAAACTGGTTCAATATGTTACTCAACAATGTAATTTGCACTACCACACCACTCACTTTTGTGTGCGGCTGCCGATACTTTATCGCGGCACAATACAGATTCATATTTAAACATGTTATAACAACAAATTTCTGTTTTACTAAACAAATAGACTAATCCAACACAACTAATTCATTAAAGGTTGAATGATTAATGTTTTAATAGTTTCAACAAAGTGGGAAATTCTTTTCATTACCATTAATTTTTAATAACAAGTTCACAAGTGACAATGGCAAAAGCAAAAGCGCGTAAGCTACTAACTTGAAGCAGTTTTGAAACTTTTAACATCGGGCTTGACAACAGTTTCCTTTGTATCATATTGAAATTTTAATTATCCAAAATGTTATCTCATTTTAGGCAAGCCTGCTTGCTTACAATAGATTTTTTACTGCAAAAAAACCTCTGTATTTGATAATACTAAAGCAACTAAAAGTAAGATCTTGTCTACGCTATAATTCTTTTCTACAGTAATAGATTGTAGTCGAGTTGGAGCTTATACAATCAACACAATCACTTCTGCGTTTCCCAGACAAACTAGCGGACGAACCACATATCAAAACGTCACCAAATGTAGCACACGATTGGTCAATTTGAAGGGTAATTTCGAAGAAGGGGTTGGTGATTTCAAACCCCTTGGAATCAAAGGTCAAGGTCAAATATTTTTGGGATAGATTGGAAGTAGGCCCTTATCATCAAATATAGTGTGTAAGATCATGACCAAACTTTGTACTTGAAATATATAATACTATATAAAAAATGAAATCAAATATCTCACCCTCATCCACGCCAACCTGGCCCCTCATCCCCTCATTTCGCCAACATGGCCTCTCATCTCCTCACATGCGCCAAGCTGACCCCTCATCCTCGCCAACTTGTTCCCTCATTTCCACACATTCGCCAACTTGGCCCATCATCCCCTCACATGCGCCAAGCTGGCCCCTCATCCTCGCCAACTTGGCCCTTCATCTCCTCACTTTCGCCAACTTGGCTTCTCATCTCCTCACATGCGCCCAGCTGGCCCCTCATTCCCTCAGTAGAATGCTCGCTACATTGTTGGCATCACTTTTAGTACATTTGTAAAACTACAAAATTAGGTCTCGAAACGGCAAAATGTAGTGATAAAATGGCAAAACTACAACCTCTAAAGCGAAATGCGACTCCCTGACTCCCCATTGACAAGTTGTCAATGACAATCTACTTCAAGTAAATAACATCATTGTATTGATGATGCACGCCTAAATTTAAAAATATTTGTAAAATTGTTGTGTATAAATTGAGTTAACCTACCCTAGCTTTAGTGTTAGTTAAATAGCAAAGTTATGTAAGTTTTTCCTGTTAAATTTAGGTATACAAATTGTATAGTAAGCTACTACCCAGAATTAGATAAAATAGTTACTTCACCTAAGGTAGTCTATTATTACATTACATATACACATATATAAACATTACATTATTACAGTTATTATTTATATGCATATGTAGGGCATAGCCAACTTTGGCATAGGTTACAATGGAATAGCCTACTACGGCATAGTTAGTTACTTATTATAAAGTTAATTGGAAGAAAGTTACCTTTTAGGAAGTTACTAGATCGAAAGTTACACTTTAAAAAGTTACTAGATAAGAAATTACTTGATAGGAAGTTACTTGCTGGGAGTTGCCTTTTAGGATGCTACTTTTTAGGAAGTAAATTTTTAGAAATTTGATTTTTGGTAAGTTATTTGGTAGCAAGTTACTAGAAAGTAAGCTACTTGGAAGGGAGTTACTGGATAGCAAAGTAAGTACTAGGATACTGCGTGATAGCACACTACTTAATTACTCCGTTGAAAAACAGAGTAATAAAATTGCCAGATGTCTGTTCGAGAAAATTTTAAAGTACCGAGTTTGGGTGAAGTAACTATGATCATCTACGTTAAAGTAAATAAATTTAACATAAAGCTGTACAGCAGAACCTTTAACTTGTCGCTTTGGTAAAAGTAAATTTTGCTTACTTTTTCTCACAGAAAGACATAGGTTGCTCTGCGCAAAAACTTTAAAACCTAATTTTTTTATGGGGTAGTCAACTTGCGTACCGTATCCTACCGGTTTGCAGAAAGTGATTTTGAAATATTTTCAGCAGAGTAGTTCCAGTACGCCACAGCGCGCTTTTATTGATCTTATACTATTATATTTTATTATACAGTTATATACGGTTATTTATTGATAGTTTTTGTCCTAGAGTTTTTGTCCTAGTTAGAATACGGTTATAGATATGGGTAGTTTGTTTGACTGTTTTTCAGTCAGTCGTGAAATAATCTTTGAAGTGACAACATTTCCTTATTGTTCCAAAACTTTGTGCTACTATGCTTGATTTAAGGTTCAATAAGGTTTTGTTGTAATAACGTTTCACGAGTGAACTACTTGCTCTACCAACTTTAAGTTTTCGAAATTACAATTATTAACTGTGTTATTCCAATATATCTCTTTGGTCACGGCCTTATCTAAATAACATTACCTGCTTGTTTTCTAGAAAAGCTCAGCAAATTTTACGCTTTGTCTCCTAACGTTAAGAACCTCTAAAAAACGGTTCCACCAATCACGGTTCCCAAACCTGTCTTTTGTCTTTCGAGTGGACAAGCGTCAATCAGCGGGTCTTAGGTCGCCAATCTAGACGGGAAATAACTCTTACATTGCGGGTTTGAATTTTTCCAAATCAATCACAGGACATTTTGCAAGAACATGGTGGAGATCTATGAAACTTACGGATCCAAAGCTGACCCTATTTCAATTGTTGAGCACTGTGTAGCTCTGCAAGTGCAGTAGAGCTGTCTTTGTAACAAAGCCCTCGAAAGATCTTCCTTAAAGTATAATTTTGAATGCAACCTTTTTGTAAGTTAATAATAATGACAAATGGCAAATGCAGATTTCAAGTCTGAAGTCCCAAGCTTATGTCTCAATCTTGATAGAATGTTAGTTCTGTTCTGAAGAAATAATTGGAGAGAATATTGTCGCCACATCCATTCGAGTTTAACATCACAATGGGGTAGCTTCGGTTTCAAACACCAATTGTTTTACATCAACTTTGAAGGATGCGTTCCAAAAGTCTTCATAAGCACTGTATGTGAGGGAGTTGCGTTCGCTGAGTATTCGACACTCTTGCGCATAGTACAACTTAGCAATCTCGTACTTGACGTTATCTTTGACATTAGGCATTTTAAGTTATTTTATTCTGTGCATCGGTTGTAAACGCACTTCTAAGCTAATTGAAATTTTAATACTATTTTATTATGTGATAAATTTATGATTAAAGCAACAGTTTGAACTTGTTGATTTTAGGCTTGCCATATGCCAATACATAATTTAATTTCCTGCAGTTAAACGTGAACCTCCCCGTAGTGGACTATATGGCAGCATGGCCATGACACAAACTTAAGGTTTCATGTCATGTCATACCATGTTATATAGCATTTATTTCAACAAGTCGAGGTGAACTTCTAATTAGAATTTAAGTTAATTAAAAATGCAGTTGTTTGTCATAGATAACTTGTCAATGGGAGGTCAGGAAGTGGCATTTTGATTTAGAGATTGTAGTTTTGCCATTTCGAAATTTCAGTTTTGCCACGTTTAGAGACTAGATTTTGTAGTTTTGTCATGAGTTTTACAATTGCACTAAAGTGATGCCAACAAGGTAGCTAGCATTCTACTGAGGGGATGAGGCCCCAGCTGGGCGCATGTGAGGGGATGAGGGGCCAAGTTGGCGAAATGAGGGGATGAGTTGCCAGGTTGGCGTGGATGAGGGGCCAGCTTGGCACACCCGTTAAAGTTGTCACGGTTCATGTCAAAAATTCACTTTAAAAAAAATGTGCACACTTTTGCAACGTTCGTGAACACGATGAATTGTTTTGTAATATTATGCATCAGAAGCAAACAAAACAATTGTCTAATGTCTCGGTACATAAATCAAAAAATTTATTTTAGTAGTTTCAAATTTAATATTTGCAATAGCACATTTAAAACCAAACCATGGCTTATTTAGTTGATACTTGCAAAAACACCGCCTTTTTTTTATATTTTCACTAAAAAAAGGATTATACGCGGAATCCTGCAAACAATAAGCACGTATGTTATATTATATTTGTAGAGTGTATTTGGAGTGATGTCACTGATTCGGTCAAATTAGCAACTTTAGTAATGAGGTCAGAAATGGTTTTCTGTCGGGCGTGAAAGAGAGCTTTGAGTTTGTTTATTTCAGCTTCATGTTTTTTTTTAACTTTGATGGGGCTCTGTTGCAACAGCTGACATTGCTGTTGATTGTTCCTTTTGTCTTCTTTGGGTGTGTGTCAACTGACGAGAGTTGTTCAAAAAGCACTGATGACTGTTCAAAAGATGTTTAGAACAACTAACGACTCTGTTCAAACAGTTGTTTAAAAAGTACTGACGACTGTTGAAAAGGTGTTTAGAGCAACTAACAAATATGTTAAAACAGTTTTTTTTTTAGAACAACTGGCAATTCTATTGAGATTAGTTTGAAAAAGACGAGATGGAAGTTGAGTACGGTGTGTACGGTACGAGAGCTAAAGAGAGAGTCGCTGAAGATGATACTAAAGATGTTCAAAGAACTTCATTCTAACATAGGTTTGAAAAATGTTACAAGATAAAATTTGTGAATGAACTACACTACTTTTGTTTTCTGGATTTTCAGGTTCTAGTCAAAATTTTTGAGTTAATTCTTATTCCAAAGGAATTGAAATTTGGTTGGTAGGTGGGCGGTGGCTGGTGTTGACGTCAGCTGTATGTCGCCGTCGTTGCATTGCAGTCCAAGGTGGCGTGGACTTTTTCAAGTTGTTGTCAAGATTCGCCGATGTACAAAATTTGCCTGCTCAAAGTTATTTCTTGATTATATTAAAATATACCAGGCCGAGCATGTTATGGTTCAAAAAATTTGCAGTAAGAAACTTTTCAGTAAATATTTTTTGCATTTTAGATTTTAGTATTTTTCTTATACATATAGATATAATTATCAGCTAATTAATTAAATTAATATATAGCTATACGTCTTATATATTCGTATATAGGCTATTTTTATAGCCTTACTAAGATATGTAAGTGGCCGCAGATGGGAGTTTACATGTAATTTTTTTCAAGGATCTAAGTTTCTCGGAAAGACAGCAGCGAAGGTCGACATTGTCAACTTTAAAATTATTAAAAGTGAAAGCATAGCCACATTCATCAAAAATTGTAAAATCAATCATTATAATTAAATCAAGTTCATGTAAAAAGTTTCACTCATCTCCGATTAACGTCATCATCACTCAAATCTCAGACTGCCAAAAAAATGTAAATCTAGAACTTCAGACCCTTGTCAAACCCCAGTGTCATTGCATTCCATCCCATGTCCATTGTCAAAGAAAAGCATCTTCAACCTTATTCCAATTTCAGCACAATTATGTCTGATGCAGAGTGTAGCAGCGAAAAACCGAAAAATAAGTCTGATGACAATGTATGTAAAAAGTCAAAAAAGAAAAGAATAAGACACCGGAAGAAGACCTCTGCTTTTGACCCTGTGGAAGATCCAACCTGCTTGTCAACTGAAATATGTCACATTTCAAGCGGTGTCACGTAATAATCTATAAAATAAAAATCTCTGCAAAATAATCTCTGCAAAAAAATCTCTAAAATAAAAATCTCTGCATGATAAAATTCTCTGCAAAATAAAATTTTCTAAAATAAAAATATCTGCAATTAAAATCTGTGCATAGGTTTCCTTTAGGAATTCTAATTAAGATAATAACTTATTAAGAAAAATTAACAAATTACGAAGTGCTGATTTCGCTGGCGTAAGCAAGCGGAAACTACAATTTTTGATCTGTTTAGGGTTTAGGTTAATTTAGGGTGCTGTTGCACACTCCTAATTGATCATTAGTTAAAATTATTTTTAATTTTGGCTTTACTTTGATATTCAGGATGGTAATTGCGGAAATTGCGGAGGTTATTATCCTGCAAAGATTTTTATTGAAGATATTTTTGTTTTAGATGTTTTTGTTCTGCAGAGGATTTTTGTCATTCAGAGATTTTTACTGTAGAGATTTTTTTTGGCAGAGATCAATTTACAGAGTTTTTTATTTTAGAGATTATGGAATGGAATCTTTCAAACAGCCCTGAGCCTATTGCGGATTCAAAATAAAATTGCAGAATAGATTCGGCAATGTCACCGAGCAATTCCTCGATCACAATTTATATAATCCGCTAGGAGCAAAGAAACCAGATTTGTTAATAAACAAACCAAAAATAAACAAAATTTAACAATGTTTGAATATTTAGCAAATATTTTAAAATTGAAGTGTTCTCTATATTTTATTAGGCATAGTTGCACAAACATGAACTCTTTTAATCCGTTTATTACATTGTAAAATATACACAAGGACTCCGCGCGTCGCGATTCCTTCTGATCGAGCTCAAATTTTGAAAATGCATTAAGCGAGTCATAAAACTAA
>JAQFYP010002884.1:0-11843 GCA_034694865.1 Bilobella braunerae | reverse complement strand
GTGTGACTGCGGCTTAAAATTTCCTTCAAGAATGCGATTGAATCAGCACGAAAAGTTCCGGTGTAAACTCCGGCGGACATCTAGCAACAGTGAAATTGCGGTAGTAAAAACAATTGTCGCCAGTGTCATCGAAGAAGAAGAGCATTCGGCCGAAGTTTCGGAGGGTAGCGATATTGCCGAAAATTCGGCAGGTGACCAATTTAAGTCAAGGAAGTGTAGCATTTGCGGAAAAAAGTTTTCGAGGACAAGTAGCCTTCATAGGCACTTGCGCGAAGTGTGTGCACGGACGGATCCGCGCTTAACTTGTCCCTGCGGCATGGATTTTTCTACAATTTCAGGCTTACGCCGCCATCAAGGAGCAACTTGCAGATTGTGAAAGCAACGCTGCTGAAAAAGTTACTATTATGCTAAATTTTGTACAACGTAACTTTTAGTTGGACCGTTGTAATAAAATATCACACAACTTTAATTAAATTAATTCCATGACGGACGGATCAGACAAAAACATTGTTTACTATAATTTTTTTTGAAAAATAGAAAGCAAAAAATGGAAAAAGAATTATACTAACAAGGTAACCTTTTGGGCTGATGGTCGAGTTCAGATAAGTGACCTATATGGTGACCTGGAGTAACCACTTCTAATATGGTTACCACTTGAATTTGTGTGTTAGTCACATATTTGACCTTTGGATGACCTCAGGAAGTGGCAAAGTAAAGCGTTTCACCATAGAAGAATTGGAGCTAAAAATTTCTCTCAATTTTTCTTTCGCTCAAACATCCAACTCAACCACTATTTTGCTGCAGCTTGAGTTGGAGAGGGAATTGAGATTGGAGTTTCTCCTTGCACTCCTCTGCAGTCATGTTTGACCCTTCTAGGTCGATAGGTCACCGAAGGGTCAAATATGCGACTAACAGACGAATTCATGTGGTAACCACGTTGAAATGGGTTCAACTAAGTCCTTATATTAGTCACTTATCTCAACTCGACCATCAGCCCAAAACGTTACCTTGTAAGATGTAGTAATTCAGAAAATTATGAAATTTTTTCGGAAATGCTTTTCATCATTCTATACATGATTTTGAAAAAAAAAATTGCCCGCCCTCAAAAATAACTTTTTTGTCAGTGCGTAGCGGTTTCACTAAAACTTCTCCATTTTTTGCGTCGTAACTGCAAAAATGGGCATACAGTTATACCCAAATAATTCATTTCATTGAGATAATTAATACGAGTTGTTTTTAATAAGACTTAATATTTAATAAAAAGCTTAACATTTGGAAAGTCTGTAAAATAGCTCTGGGGATTTTATTAGGAATGTTTACGTGCACAGCCCGTATTCCTGTGGGTTAGGAGCCTTCTCCTCACTTGGACATGATCGGGGATCTAGTCCCGGCACCAGCAACGTAAAAAAAAGTGGTGAGTGTTGAAAGTGGTGAAAGAAAGCCTGGAAAGTTGCGGTTGTGGGGGCTTAGCTTGAGTCAATTTGCGTATTGTGGTTCCCTGGTGGTCAACCCCACGTTCATTGCCCAGCAGGACCTCCTTTCTTTCCTTTTAACTTCCTAGTCAACTCTCAGGCCGATATCATCCTCCTCACTCACTAGCACAGGAATGTTGATCAAGTCATAGGCAAATGTCAAATAGCAGGAGAAAAAAATTAGCAATGTTTAAATTTTGAAACCGTTTTGTGCAATTTAAAACTGCAAAAAATATAACAAAAAGTCTGCAACTCCTAAAACTTTTAAAAGCTTTAGGAGTATTTTTTCGCTCTTAAGTAAAATATTGCACACTAGCAAAAGAACCCGTCCGATGACCGAAGTATACTTCCGATAAGTGCTTCTAAAGTGCTAAAGTGCTTCTAAATGCATAGAAGGCACATTTTAATTGTAAACGCACTCTTAGTAACGGAAATTGGTGTACTCTTTCGTGGAAACGGCTTCGTTAATCAGAACAAAATTTTATATTTCTTTTTAATTGATAATCAGAATCAAAGATAACCAAATTGTATATCGTCGAGTCATTGTTAAATATAGAATCCCAAGAATCTTATTATAAGCAAACAGAATTAGCGATCAGAAGTTACCTTTTTGCTAACTTAATTTTTGAACACAATTTGTTAATTATAATCACAAGTCGGTAATTAAGAAACTGAAGGTTATCATTCGGACGTTGGACTTTTTCCGTGTTTAGAGTCCGGAACAAATTTATTGTTTGCTGCTTTCATGAAATTTACAACACTGCATCAAATGGGGACAGAAACATCTTTTGCAACTAGGTTGTTGTTACCGTTGTTAATAACGTTAGCTACTGCTTGCTAAGGCAACGGATTTTTTAAACCCTCCAGTCTTTGACGAATCCTGTCGAGAGTTGCAGCCAAAATAATTGTCTCTGCGTCCTTAACTTCGTTTCGAATGGTTTGGGAAGTTGCCGATCCGGGATTATTAAGTGCGTCTTGTTCGGTGCTTACAAACACAATGCCAGCCAATAGCAGCTGGACGGTCAGGAACAATGTCTTAACGTTGAAAATTAGTATATTAGCACAAAATTGCTTCATTGATTTTAAGGCAAGGAAATTATCGAATAACAAAAAACTTATAACAAAAATATAATAAGTTAATAGCATTATCTACCCATAATATCCTCATTTTAAGTATAGCAGTGAATAAACAGTGTGTGCCAATGTTGTAGGTGGTTGAATTTTGCTTTACTTTAAGCAGTAACAACAGTGGAATGGGTTACTACTATGAATACACCAGATGAAATTTGTGTTTTGACAGGAAGAAATTCCAGAAAGCTAATGAGAAATTACTTGTAACAGAGAAGCATATTGTGTAGAATCTCATTAACACTTCTAATTAGTGAACATGAAGTAAAGTAATCGTTAATAAGTAATTACTGCGCATAGGAGACTTGGAAATTTCATAAAGGTTGTATAAACGCTGAAGTAAAGCAATATAATAACACAACGTTACTCAAGCCCGACCCAAGACGGGAGTACCCTTGATTATGTTATTCACAAATATGCAATTTATAAACAATTTTTAGTTATTTAGAGGTCCTTTAAAACTTTAGTGGTATTATTATAGGTAAAGCACAATTTCTAAACCTAAGTTAATTGTTCAACACAATTAAGTAATTGGAATTAACAGTTTGAGACCTAAAAAACTGACAAATGACCGAGAAGTTGTTCTGCTCAAAAAGAAAAAAATGTAATAAAAAGAACTTGAAAAACGCAAAGCTGGCTATAGGTTCAAACACGAAACATATATCTCTATAGCTAGACTACACAATTAAGCCACTGAATGTATTGGTAACAATTCTTACCAAAATTGAGAAAATCCTTGGTAAAATGTATCCCTGACAACGGTTTTTCTCACCAAGCTGTTTTTTATGTATTACATTATATAAAACGAAGTTGGTTGGCGACGGTCGTCGTGAGGCGCCAGCAAAAACAAAGCCAACTTTTTTCTGTTGATTTACGTGTGGCCTAATGGTGAGAAACGTTGCCATACGCATCAACGTCGCGGGTTCAAATCATACCAACTCCAATTTTTTTTTTTTTTTTTTTTTTTATACATTTTTTCACTATAAACTTTTTGAAATGGCTATAGAACTTCGTTCTAACGAATCCGTAAATTTTCTAATTGTAATTATAACTAGTTAATTACGAAAAACTATTAACAATAATTAACTTTTGTAAATAGAGTTTTACATGTAAATGGGGGTTCTTACGTAACTATAACCTCAAACTGACTCAGATACAATTTTTAATAAGTAAATTATGATTAACAATCAACAATAACTAACGTTTGTAAATTAAGTTTGACATGTAAATTGGGCTTCTTACGTACGTATAACCTCCAATTTGGCTCAAAAATAATTTCTAAATATTTATTTAAATACTTAATCAGTACTCTCGACTTTAGACGGGTTTACTCTCTCGTATAATATAATTAGGAAATAGTTAGGTAACATTTGGGGTGGTTCTTAATATATTTTTTTTATCCATTTATTTGAAATATACCATATCAAGGCAATTTTGTAATAAAACGGATATTTTTTATTTAACTTAAAGGCACATTCATGCATCCCAAGTAGTTTTAAAGTCTTGAAGTACTTTTTTTTCAAAACGCCAATCAAAAAAAGATTTATATAACAATTTATATATTTTTAAGCTGGACAAAGATCAGAACGTCAGAAGGAACAATAAACAGACAGTTTTTAAATTTTAAACCAACGTAGGCACCATTAAAGTATAGTGGCCTCAGTTGCATTGGAGCACAATGTGCCAATCTACTAGATAAATTCTTTAAATAAATGTTTTTATCGATTAGTACAACCTCCTTTGGCGTCGATTGTTGTAGTTATACTGCATTGTAATAAAATTGCTGAATTTATGTTACCACTGTTACAAAATATTTATCATTATAAATAGATTTTATACTCTTAGAAACTTATGTCATCGTTGGTTATATCCGTATACTTGTACAACGGAATTTCGGCCAGTGGCGGTAGACTGATTGGCGTCGAACCTATCAAAATAATAGTGTTAGACACTTATCATATATTATTTTTTATACGGTAGTCAATGTATCTTCATATCTTACATTCAAAATCTCGTATAATATCGCTTAATGGCACAACCGGATTTACATTTTGTAATAAGAAATATTATTACTATCAAGAAGGTATTAGCCATACAAGCCCATCTTGGAACAGTGAGCACCTAATGCAGCTGATTTTATTACGCTAGATCATATTTGTCTAGTCTTACCGATTTCACAATAGTAGAAAAACAACTTATGGTTAGGAGCTCCGTTGTGCTAAGAAGTACTGGTCAACATTTTTTAACAGAACGCGTTGTATTCAAGTGTTGTGTAACTTTCTTCCTCACTTAAGCACTTGGCCGTTTTTTTTTACCTTAAAACATTAATTAAGTACAGTTTTATACATATAATTTTTGCAAGTTCTGGTTTGATAGGATTAGATTATTGCTATTGGCAAATAAACTTTATTCAATTATCAGTAAAAATGAAATAATTATATTAAAACAACTTAAAAAAGGAACCAATCAAAATAATTGATGATGTATATCTAATCTGAAATTTATTCAATTCAAGCTGATTTGATAAGACTCACCCAAATTAGCATGCATCTGAAATTTATTTAACTTCAAAAATATTGAAATAATAGTTTCATCATATTGGAATTATCAATCATACTAAAATTTGGAACTTATTTTTGCAACGAATCCTAAAATGTTACTGTCAGCAGATGCCTTATCTGTAGTCAAGCATTCATTGATCCCGGACATAATATACTTATCTCGGCCGGACATAATATACTTATCTCGGCCGGTGGGAAGGCATACATCTGTAGATAGCTGCCCAGTCACCAACAACACATTAATCAGTTAATTAGGCTCAAATTTTCATAAGCTGGAATGTATTAATTAAATTAAACTTAAAATACATTAAATTGATCTAATTTGTTCGTTTATATTGAAACATATTGCATTTAACTTTTAATATATAATATTATAAACTTTTATTTTAATAAAATTTTCGTAAATAAGTCATGAAGAACTACTAATACTAATGCGTAGAAGTTCATTTTTTTAATTAATTAAATTTTTTTTACCAAAAGACGGCTGCTTAGTATAGGTGAAAGTGTCTCAGTTTATAAAGTTATGCAACCTAAATAAATTAAATAATTATACTTAGCTTTTTGCTTCAAATTAGCCGTTAGCTTTAGTAACTTTAGTTGGGATTGGGACTGTTTAACTTAATTAGTCATCATCAGCATTTTCTCGGAATCTAATTTTTAGCGGGATATGATGCTCTCGGGGCTGAAGAGGGATTGGATATCTCTTTTCTCCCTCCGTTAACATAGATCCCTTTCTTTGACTTTTAAATAAAAATAGGTTTCGAAAGAGGTCTCCTGCCCAGCTGTCTTCGTTTTATTTCAAACTTATTTTCTTTGTTTGATTAGCTTTTTTTTCTTTATTTAATTGTTATTAACTATCAAAGTGGTAGAACATAGTCAACAAATGGGAAATTCTTCAAATGTAGCAACTGTTTCACTGTTTCAATTATTGGGATAAGTCACCCAAACACATGTTAAGATCGCGACAAGAAACTAATACTTTTGGTAGAAATTTGTTGAAAAATTTATAAACTCAATTTTTAGAGAATTTTCAAAGTTTGGAATTTCTGGTAAGGGAACAATGGAAATCACAGCCTGATTCCCATAAGGTTTTCTACGAAATAAATCAGAAAGATTTATAAATTAATATTGAATTTTTAGTGTACAAATTAACGTGTACATCGAAGTGTCAAATCAGTACGAGACTTCAAAGCGTAGCGAAAAAATTGAGATATATTTTGTTTTAATTTCCATGTACATATTGAATTTTTATGTGTATTACAAAAAGTCAAATGAATTCGAAATTTCGATGTACACATCGAAAACACAAATTAAATTGAAATGTCGACGTAGAGGTCCACAACTAAAGTAATATTACGCGAATCTCTATTGAAATAGGTTTCTGTACTTGAAAAAACTGCTGATCCATTTTTTGGAAAACCTTATTCAAATTATGCTGTGATTTTTCACTGTTTCTAAGGGAAGACTCGTCAATATTTGAATATCTTTACAAAAAAAATCAAATGATGAATATAGCAAACGACTTCTACTATAATTATGAGTTTGGCTCGTGTAATCTTCATGTGTTGGGGTGACATCTCAAGACGTGCTACAGTTGAAAAACTTGCCATGTAATTTTTACAGAAAGAAACTGACCCTGCGACAATGAATTTGCCCAACCATGATAGTTGCTCAAACGGTGCCGACGGTGGAACTTCCACGGTGCCTCCGACCTATGAAAATGTCAGACTTGGAGAACTGGCGTGCATGGCCCTACATAATCATGTGGTACTGTGAACAGGCTTTAAGTTTAAAACTAACCTATGATGCTAAAACAGAATTACTATACCGTACTTATAAAAATTATTCAAATAATTTTGTTCGAAGATACCCCACATCATTTCAAAAAACTTTTTTGCCATTTTCCAGTTAAATTTGATTTTTCCTCATTTTTTAGGTTAAGTTTAGGTTTAAAAAATTGAAGGTATATATTTAGGTTTACAAGTGTTTTGAGTAATCAGGACATTGAGTCATTGAGTTTAGAATAAGTTTCAGTCAGGGTATTTGGTTAACTGTTTCTTATATTAAAGCTAACCTAATAAGTTAGGTTTTGTGACTCGTGTTGATTATGGCTTACGCCAAATGTCAAATACATAATTGATTGATTGAATAAGTTTGGTTTTGCGTTTTTCCGTTAAATAAATAATAAATGAGTTAAAGATAATACAAATTTCTACCGAAAACTGAAAAAAAAATTCAAAGAATTTTTTTTGAATTTCAAAAGATAAGATGTTTTTTTTAGAGCGGGCAAAAAAATTCATGTTTAAAACGATGTAAGGCATGTATTCTTTGTAATAACAGATTGTTGAAAAGATTCTGGTCTACCTGGACCACTCCTCAATGAAGGCTCTGCGTGCTGTCAACTGTTGTCTCAAGGACATCGTCACTGAGTACAAGGCCTTCGTGGACCGGTCTAATATCCTTTTTGTTAAATTGGATACTACTACTTTAGCGCCAGTTTTGAGTACCAAATGCTACGGCGCTGCCAATTTTCCCTGGAAATCTGTCTCACTTAGACTTTGCAAGTACTGGACAAAGGACGATATAACGTCAATTGCTTTCCTTATACCGAGAGTACTCTCGCTGGAACTCACTGTGCTAGGCACAGATGTCTTTGAACATGTCAACGGTGGACCTCAACTGCAGGAGTGCATATCCCTTCTGGAAGAGTCAGTAAGCATCAAGGAACTCACCCTTGACGCAGTATTGCTCGGCATGTCACCCATCGAGTTCAACGAGTTCGAGGGAATTCTGCAAAATTCAAAAATCAAGGTAACTTAGCTATTACTCGTATAATAAAAAAAGGCAGTTGACGATGAGCGGTACTCAGGCTCATTGCCCAATTTCACTGACAAGCGTCGCGATTCCTTCAGATTGAGCTGAAACTTGGTAAACTTGTTAAGCCAGTCATAAAAGTAATCCGGAATTTTTGCTTTTACCCCATGGCCACAAATTTCTAAATTTTATAGAAAAAACGATTTTGAGATGACCGACTACGGAAATCCATATAGGATTTAATTTTATCTTAATTTTTTATTTTTAATTTTATTTGACATTAGACGTGTTCTCTTGTCTCGAAAATCTCGAAAACTTATATAAAATGTAGTACAATTTAGCATTGTTTTCAGAGGAATCTGAGCCAGCTGGAATCCCTTATGATAAGAAATTCTGGAATAACGCACGAAAAGTACCGGATGAGGTCCACTGTCGGTTTCGCAAACATTTTCAAGCGGCTCGTCGAACTCCCATCGAAACTGCTCAAGTTTTCTTTTCAGAGAATCTTGTTGGAAATGAATTTTGATGACAACGGTGAGGCTAGAACTGAGGGAAGTGCTCTCATTGGACAAACAATTGTGAGTCTCCTGAAGAAGCACAAGGAGTGGCTGGAGGATGTGTCTTTTGATGAACTTGTCCTGGAAAGCCCCTCCTTTGCATACACTTCTTTTCCAGCTCTCAAAAACCTGAGCTTGGATGTGATTGGAGAGGACCTGTCACGTGTTGCCAAATTTATTTCCCTCCAGCCACGGCTCCAGCGGCTGGAAGTCATGTTTAAGGGCTCAGAGACGTCGAGGCGTAAGCTGGAGGCAGCTCTCCAGAAACAAGTACCTAATTTGAGGGAGTTAGAACTTACCTGGAACCTTCCACCGCTGACGGATATTCTCCAGGAACTGAATAACCATCTGGAGCCAAGACGTCTCTTCTCTTTTGACTTTTTGAAGAGCGCTGGGAAGCTGAAGAAGGTCAAAATTTTCCAGTGTGCTCGCAATGCAAATTGCTTTTTTGAAGAGGAGCGCGGACGACGTGACCCAAGGAGTTCACTCGGAACGCTCCTATCATTGCTAAATGGTAATACAATAAACCTATGCAAACGCAAGTAACCGTATATGCCAAGTAACCAAGTAGCGTATTGTACTCGAATAAGTATATGGGGGCATTTTTCGGGGTCATAGATATAAAAGGGAAGGGTCAGGGGTAATTTGGGTTGTTAAGATTATGAGTAGTTTTCGTAGCAAACCAGAAAAACTTCACAAAATTTGATTTTTCGGTTTTGGGGGCCCTCTATTGGATTTTTAATTGGGGTCGCTGGAGTCCTTGAGGTTACAATAACTTTTTTATTCATATAAAAATAGATTTTGTTTTAAATCTGAATTTTAGTTTTGCGGGTATCTCGTGGGTCACTTTGGGAGTCATTTAGGAGGTCATGGAATGGGTGTCAGAGGTCTTCAGAACCATGGATATAATAAATTTTCATATAACACAAACCTTAGGAGAAACCGATGTTTAGATGTTGGGGGTTAATTTGCGAGTCATCGAATTGAGGTTAAAAGAGTGGATACCCAAGACCGATGTTCAAACTTAACCTTACTCATGACCCCAAAAATATTCTCCTACAAACGTATTCTCCTTTTAAAAAAGTAACAGTTCGAGAGTTATCGCGCAACCAGACGAGCAGAACACTCCTATAAGGTAGCTAATAGGCTACTTAAAAAATAAAGTTTTACGAAACTTTAAAGGGAAATAAATCAAACTTTTTTAAGTTGGATTGCATGGTTAAGGGAACAGTTTTAAATTTATCTCAAAATAGAATTCAACATTCTACTTCTACGCAGCCTGCCTACAGTGTGTCAAGAGTATTAGAGTGTTGGAGAGTAGTTTGGCGCACTCACATTAAGCTGTTCCTCAAACCATGCAATCCAACATACAGGCTACTCCGGCTTGTTAGGCTTATTGCGTAATCTACTCCAAAATACGGCCTGGCATGGGCATAAATAGTAGATAATATAATAATAGATAGTGCAGCTGCACTATCTGTTATGCATGCGTAAACAAAGATTGTTCAGAACTAATCAAGCCCGTTTAAGAACCAGAGGATTTTTAATTTTACCTCAGAACCTACTGCCTCAGGACGGGAGGGGTTTGTTTTTTTAAGAATTTTTTTGTACCAACATAATAAGAAGCCAAAATCTAGGGCAAATGGTAGGAAGTGCAAAAAGTATTTGTGAAACAATTGAATTTAAATTTCAATTTATATTTGAATAGTTCAGATGGATTGTCTATCTGTTAACTGTTTAACAACAATTAGCCATTAATTGTATGTAAAACACAATTTTTAAAAGTTAATTGTCCTGCATTGCTAATCACAATTATATAATCTCTAAAAATGCTGTGATAAACTGTCCGGAGTTTATTCATAACTATATGTTAGAAACGTCACTTTTTAAGAGTTACTGTTGATTAACTGATCTTCACAGAAATAGAAACGGTCATAAAAAAACTCAATTCCTATATACATATTGCATAAAGAAAACCTTGCTCTCAGCGCTAGTGATACGCATTCTTTTTGTTTTAGCTTCAATTTTACCAAAAAAAAATTGGGGAACAAAATGTAAACAATTTTAAAAATCCTCCTGTCAGGGAGGGGTTCTTTGGTTAGTGATGTTATAATTTGGAAATTTGTTTTTGCATTATAGATACAATTTGTGAGATTAGTTTTGGCGGTACGGTGTGGGGTGACTTTACTGGAGATTCTCCAGGAAATACCATAGAGAGTCTCGGCAGATTCCGAAATCTGAGTGTCCTGGACCTTGTCCAGTGCCCCAATGCCATTAACGACGAAGTGCTGGCCTTTATTTGCAGTCACATGACACACCTCACCCACTTCGGCTTCTCGCACTGTGAACAACTCACCGACTTCGGCCTCACTGGAAAACGAGAAAATGCTATTTTGGCCCACGGGGTCAAGTCTTTGAAAGGTCGGTCTCGAAAAACTTTTAACTTAAACAAAAAAACTGGAAAATAAAAAAAATTATTAGAATTTTAGTTACTCTAAAGTAGCTATTTTGAATCTTTTTGTTTTAATCTTTGTCAGGCCTGACCACACTCCGCATCATATCTTGCAAGCAGCTTACATGGAATGGATTACACAATTCCATATCTTTGCCTTACCTCCAGGAGCTCACGCTTATTCCAGCACAGGTAGGCATATACCGCCAACGTATAATTTAACACAATATAGCAGCAACTAAATATAATTATACTCAATTTTTAATTTCTAAATAAAATTTTAACCCTAATTTTTTAATACTATTTATTTTCAAATTTAACTCTTAGAATCAACGCCCCTTCTCTGAGTTCTTCTACATGCAATTGTTGAGCCAATTACCTAGCATGGAAACTTTGACAATTTGTGGAACCCAAAGTGTTGCTCTTGAAAATCTGGAAGCTGGGCTCAAGAGGCGCTTTCCCAGATTCAAGAAACTTGTGTTCATGGTGCGTTTTTGATTATTCTAATATACAATTTTTTTTAAACTTACTTTTTATTACTTACTTATTTTTTGTTTAGAAGGCACTGGATGTGGTCATGAATTCAGGCAATAGCACTGATGATGAAGAAGACTATGATAACTGGAATCAGGACTGGAACGACGATATGTACGACGATTACGAGGATTTTGGATTTGAAATGGATAAATACTACTAACAAGGTAACCTTTTGGACTGATACTCGAGTTCAGAAAGGTGACCTATAATGGGACTTATACGTTATAGTAACCCCTTATGACGTAATCACGTGAATTTGTCTGTTAGCCTCTCTTTTTACCCTGTGTGATGAATGTAACAGACAAAATTCTGTGCTAACCAT
>JAQFYP010002883.1:0-11844 GCA_034694865.1 Bilobella braunerae | reverse complement strand
GGAAGTCAAAACTGCAAACGGGTGGCAAATTCTTTATTAGCATCGAATTCCGGTTGGGATGAATGCATTTTTTTTTTTACAAAAAATCGCTCCTGGGCTTCTCGGTATTTCGTTCGGACTAAAACCTTCCGAGTTCAAAAGTGATACTGAACACTTTGAGGCTGACTCGGCAGGGTCTAGAGTTGACCTAAAAATCTAAAAATTTAAATTTTGCACAATTTTTTTTTCATCAAAATGAACAATATTAGGGGTTGGGAGCGACATATTTCCCAACTTTTGATTTTAGAGACACCCTACCCGCCACTGATGAACATTGCCTGACATGAAAAGAATGTCACTTCCTTCTGAATCTAATTTAAATTTTAACCGAACCTGTAACCATATTTAACACAAATTCAATTTCCCAAAATTTTGATATTTCTAAAAATTCATTCTCGTTTGTTTACAAGTTGTTGATAAACAAACTATAAATAAGTTTAAAAAAAATAAACAAAATGGCGCTTAGACCCGTTTTCCGCTGAACGCTTCAATTAGTTAATTAGTTAATTACTTAGTTAATTAATTTAAATAACAGAATTAAAAACTATAACGCTTTCCAACGGTTTTAAGCTTTTCGTTTCTTTCTCTTCAAATCTTTTCCCTTCGGCTTCACCGTGCGCTTGCGCTTGAGGCCTGGATGGTTCACGGCCTGGAAATTCATCAAGACGTATTTTAATTAATAATTTTAATTATTTTTAGATAGTTAATTAGTTGAGCAGTTAATTAGCTAAATGTGGTTTTCAATTTACCGCTTCCGCCTTTTTGGCCTTGTTTTTTCGTCGTCGATTATGTAGAACCGTTCGCACATCAGATTCAAGGGGGTTGAAGAGCTCGGATCCGAGTTTTGATTGAAGGAGACTGCAAAGGGCATCGACCTTCCGTCGAATGTCATCTAAACCACAATTAAATACAATTAACTGCCAATTACTAGTAATTACATTTAAACAATTAGTTAATTACAATTAATTAACCTACCTTGGACATTGGCATCAGTACTGTCTCGCAAAGCTAGGAGAAGTATCGCTTTGGCGTTGACAAGTAGGGTCAAATTCGGCTCATCGAAGTTGTAGGGACCCTTGAGCTTCTCGTATGCAAGCGTTCCAAGCGCTTCATACGGAATTTCCTCAGCGTCGGCCAAGTGCACGTACGTTTTGAGTAGAACGTAACAAGTTCGACGCTGGACAATTGAAAATGCATTTTTTCAAAAATTTTAGAACAAGAATTCAAAATTTAGAACAAGAAATTTGCTTAAAACCACTTACGACTGTGAAACCTTCTGCATTCTGCGTCACTTCTCGATTGATGAGCCGTTTTACTTTGCTAATAAAATGAGTTGAAAATGCTTCCTCGTCAGAAGCACTTTCACTTGAAAAATGACACGCTATTTGAACAAGCAGGTTCAAATTGCTAGTAATCTAGAAACACAATTTTAGAAAAAAAAAAATGCTTTACTTTCTCCTGCTTAATTTGCTTATCCTATGCTTAACTTGCTTATTTCTTGATGCTTAATTTGCTTAATTTTCAAAACAATTTTAAGACATTTGCCTTACCACTTGTTCCAAGTCAGCCAATTCGTTACTGGAAGAGTGTTCCATGACTCCAAAGTGCGAATCCATCAAAATTTTCAAATCTTCCAAATTTTCTAAAAACGGCGCTAGCGAGTCCTTGGCGCTTTTTGCAGCTTTTAAGCCCGCCACTATAATCGCTGAATTTTGAAGCGTCGCTTCCAGTACAGATGAAACTGTTCGCAGTGCACTCGACCTCACCACGTGAGAATCCTCTTCCAGGCCCTTCGTCACCATTAGCCCTACATACAAACAATTATCTGTTTCCAATTTTTGAAAAATGTTTCAATTTAAAAAATTCCGCAAAAAACAATCTTTCTCTCAGAAATCTTCAAAAATTTCTTAATGTCCAAAACATACGTATTAATTTTCTAATTTTCCATTTCTTCAAATTTGTCACCGTCCACAGTTTGTCTTTCACAAAACTGCGCACAACGTCTTCGAATTGCTGAAACCCCACTTTGAGCCCCGTTTGAAAACTGTCTCCTTTCCGGATCAAATTTTTCATAAATTTTTTAAAATTTTCAAAAAAGGCTTCTTGCTGAGTGGACGAGCGGCAGAGGGCGTTGAACACTTTTGTGAGGAAGAGAACCACAATTGGATCGTAGCGCTGGGGCTGGAAGCGCAAGTAAACAAAAAGTAAATTAACTAATTAATTAATTAATCTCAATCTAATTAACTAATTTCAATTAATTAATTTAGGTACCTCTTTCTTCATTAGACTTATGCCAATAGGCGTCACAATTGGAACAGCGCTTGGAATTTCTAGAAAAGCGTCTAAAATCCCTAGAACATGAGGTCGAAGTTCCAGCGAATCAGAGCAGAGGATCTCCAGCGAGAGAATGGGTAACCGCGAGAAGAATGCATCAATGCTGGTCTAAACAAATTTTTAAAATTTTCCATTTTGCAAAACTTTTTCAAAAGTTCATTTTTTCGAAACATTTTGTTTTAATTTTCAAAAACTTACTGGTGGAATTGTTTGAAGAACTTTTCGAACAAGGCTAAGCAAGTTTCCTGCTTGGTGACTGAACGTCGCATCTTTTGCAGAACTCCAAATATTATTCAAAAAATCATTCAGAGCACCTTTCTTCGATGAGCCATACACCATCAAGTACTTCAAATAGACCTACAAGGCAATTTAAGTTGACTTTAATTAACAATTAACCTTAATTTAACAATTAAACTTTAATTGCAATTAAATCTAAATATATTTAATTACGTTAATTATACCTTATGGCAGGTCTCAACCACGTGGGACGTGGTGGAGCGCGTGCTCACTTTGAGTACGTCGTCCATAATATCTTCCAAAAATAGCGCTTCTGGCTTGATTTCGATAATACTCGTCAGAAAGCGCATGGCAGAGCTCTGGTAAAAAAAATTAGAACCTCAATTAGTTAATTGACTTATTTAACTACCTAATTAACTTCATTTAAATACTAATTAGTTAAGTTAATTAATTAGCATCAATTACCACACAATGACCATTGTTGAGAAAACTCTTGAGCGTAGCAAGTAGTACTGTCAAGTCTTTCTTCATCAGCTTCATTTCAGTATGAACGCTGAGAAAGGTGGTGAGACTCTGAAAAACACATTTATTTAAATTAAAAAACGAACAAAAAAAACCGTTTTTTAAAACAATTTTTTAAAATCTTTTAGAAACACTTTTTTTTTAAACTTAAAAAAAATGTACCGTGAAAATCACATTGACCGTTTCTTCCGCCGCCGTTGTCTCACAGTACTTGACAACGTTTCCAACCAAAAGGCCCCAAAATTTTGTAAAATCTTTTCCGCCCGGAAGCAGCGATTCTGGAACAGCGACTTGCGTTTGGTCCCAACTCAGAAACAGCGTCACGAGGCGGTGACAGAGCAGCATGATCTTGTTTTAAAAAGAATTTTTTAAATATCTTTTTTAAAATCATTCTAAAAATTTTGTTTTAAAAATTTAGAACAGCGATTTTTTAAACTCACTTCCTGGGAATCATTGGTCAAATTTTCTACAGCAGATGTATAGTACTCTTTTGCAATGTGCAACTGCTGCCGGAAGCTTCTGAAGGCATTGTAGAGGAGCTTATACTGAAAGTGAAGGAGAAGCTCCTTCTCTGTGGTCAAACTGTCCTTAACTGCCCGGGAGGGCAAGAGGTCAATGACCTTTGAGTTGACACTGAACTTTGACCCCACCGTGACCTTTGCCTCCACCATCGCTGCAGCGTACTCCTTCATCTTCTCCGCAAGCGCTTCTAGCACTTCCTTGAGGTCAACGTTCTTGTTGTTGCTGAGGCCGCTCTGCACGGCGTCCAGCCACTTCTTCACTTGAGAGACATTCTTTTCAGAACGCTTCATTTTCAGTTGCTAAACAACACGAATTAGTTAATGTTGATTAAACTTTAAACAAATTAACCTTAATTATTTTAATGACTAATTAAGTAATTCAGCGATTCAGCGATTTACCGAAAGTCCACAATTGACCATGTCCATGATGTCTTTTGACGACGCTGTAATTTGAGAGACAATTTCCAAAATATTTTTCGCGTTCGGACTCCTCGCCTCCGCGGTTTTTTCCGTGATTTTCCCGATCCCCTTCTCCTCGTCCATGATTCCGAAAAATTCGGTTTCGCACAGCGGAAGCAGCGATTGAACGTGTACTTCTGAAGGATTCGCTTCGAATCGCTGCTTGCACGAACTCAGGATCGTGAATACGGTGTGGTTGAGGACGTGCTTCTGGTAACCGACCTTCAGATTGGCCTTGAGGTAGTTCAGAATCCGCCCGAAACTGATGAAGCGCGTTCGGACGCTCATCAGCGTTTTCAGCGTATTTCGAGCCAAGAGCCGCGTTTTGTGCTCCTTGGACTTCATGCAAGCGCAAATGTCCGGAATCAGCTTGTCCTTGAGCGGCTCGGAGAGGTTCGGTGGGAAGCGCTCGAGCAACTTGGCCACTCCAAGCGTACACTCGGCCATGAGGCTGTAGTCCACATTACCCTCTGAATTGGCCCTCCCACCCTTTCCAGTGAAATTGCATAATCGCTGATTCAAGCGCTCGAGGAGCGGACGGAAAGAGTTGGTGAGCGCTGAAACTTGCGCTTCGGGGATTTGAACCAATCGCTGCTCACCGCTTTCGGACTGGTTCGGCGATTCTAAAACCGTATTAAAAGCGCTCTTAAGTTTCAGCGATCCAAACAACATTTATGGCTGAAACAACGCTGAAACGCTTTTCTTACCTAATGGAGCTACAAGCGTATAGGTAAAACCGTTGATAATTGCCAACAGCAATCGCTTGAAGCGTTTTGCATAAGTTGGATCTTCCGGTGGTTCCGAGAGAGCACCACTGAGGAACTGGAGGTATTGCATAGGGGTAAACAACTGAGCAGCCGTTTTGTACACCTGTTTTCAAAATTTGTTTAAAAATTGCTTACAAAAATTGCTTACAATTTGATTTAAAAAAAGTTTGTTCGAAAATTCTGTTCTAAATTTTAAATTTTTCAAAAATACCCTAATTGAACAGTCGACGAGATTGTCTAAAACGCTTTGAGCCTTCTGAGCGCCTCCAGCGGCCTTCTCGACTCGCTCCGACTTGATACAGTACGTTGCAAGGGGCACCAAATAGTCGCGAAGCAAAGTGACTCCGAAGCACTGGAACGGCTTCTCTTCGTCACGTATCTGCTGCTCCAGGAGTTTCACCAGTCTAAAATTCAGAACAGCGATTTTCAAAAAAATTAGAAAAAAAAAGTTTTTAAAAAGTTTTTTTTTTTTTAAAAACCTGTTCATGGCCTTGGTCCTATTGTTGACTTGGATGCTCGTGAGGCCACAGAGGATGTCCAAGTCCTCGTCATCTTGAACCAGGGCCGTCAGCCCCTGCAAAATGTGGTCGTACTCCGAGCACTCCCGAACGAAGATCCGGAGCAACATGAGGTAGTTCGGAAACGCTGAACTGTCCTTCCAGCGCACCACCGTTCCCAAGTTCGGGTGCATCAAAACACCGTTCAAGAAGATTTTGACGTACTCCGGCGGTGGCTTGCACCGTGAAATCAACTTGCTCATTTCCCCGAACACGCGCAGTACATTTTGTATTTGAACAGCTTGCTTGTCCTAAACACAATTGGCAAAAAAAGGATTTAAAATGTGTGATAAAAGTTATACTCAACAAAAGTAAAAAAAAAAAAAAAGTTTGAAGTAGGGGGGACCCGAACCCCGGCCATCATGGATTGAGGCAGGGATAAAGACCACTCGGAATGAAAAGAAGGTAGAACGGTGGGAGTAAAAACGTGCCCTTACGTGGATGGCATTTAATGAAGTTTTGGTTTTAGAGTAAGATTAGAGTTTTTAGAGTTTAAGAGTATTTTTTTGAAAACTCACATGTGTTAAAATTCCTAGAAGATAATTGCCAATTAACATGAGACGTGGCAGGTGGAAAGTGGCATCAGGGCCGGAAAACATTTGGTCGAGGAGTTGCCATCCCCTTGCCCTTCGTGCATAGTCGGGCGAATTGAGGTCATTGGGGTCATCGGCCCCCAGCTCGGTCATGGCCTCCTTGCAAATGACATCGGAGAACCCATCGAGCATCCCCATCAGCGACTCTTTAGCAGCAGGACTCATTTTCATGCGAAAATTTCGAGCCAAGTAACTAAAAAAACATCGAAAAACACTTCAAAACCATCGAAAAACACATATAAAACATCGAAAAACACATCAAAAACATAGAAAAGTAATCAAAAACGTCGAAAACCACTTCAAAAACTCGAATTATAAAAATAAAAAGTTGCCAAAAAATGACAACCTTGGTATGAATCGAACCAAGGACTTCATATATTTAATTCGAAACGCTAACCACCAGCATCAAATGCAAACTGCTCTAATTTTTAACGCCTGGAAGACAAGTCTTGATCATTGAGTAATTAAATTACGATTACTGTGTTTGATGTTCCTATTACATAAAGACCGCATTTTTTAAAATAATGCGTCTGTCCTGGGAAAATCTATGGGCTTTGTGGAGAAGGCTTTTCGTTGTAAATGGAAGGGCATGGGTTCGAATCTCAGCACCCCTGCTTTTTTTTTGTCCTAGGAAGGGCCAGTCTGGCCATAAAAAATATTAAATTTTGGATTATGATCCTTACATGATGATTTCTTCATTGTCTGGCAACTTATTGACAACTTCACGAAGCAGCGCCAGGTACTCGCCCTTTGCCTTGTTGCTATTGGCCGCTTTTTGCAGGAAGCGATCAGCGATTAGCTTCGGACCGACTTGCCTCACCTCTTCCTCGCTCGCTTCCGACAGAATGAGCTGCATGACCTTGAGCAAGTTGGCGCAGTGACCTCGTGACCCCGACAAAATCTTGGCGTACGACAGAAAGGAGTCGATGACGAGGAAAGTTGGTTTGAGGTGGAGTAATACGTTAGTCTCAAGACTCAGGGCAGGGTCTAAAATTTTTGAATTTGAAACATTTTGAAACTAAAATTTTGAAAAAATAGATATTCAAAAAAAGTTACATTCCAGCTTCTTGAACAAAATTCCAGGAATTTCTTTTTGAGGTTCTAAGTTCTCTGGAACGTGCAAAAGGTCCAGGAAAATCTCCAGGATGAATTTTTTCACTGGAATTGACGTTGAGCCTGCGTTCAGCGCAGTAACGAGGCAATCGACAGGGGTAAGGCCCGATATAGGAAGAATACGTAACAACATGATTCGATACCTGTTTTAAAAATTATATTTTAAAAAATTAAAAAAAATATTTTTAAAATCATCCTTTGTTTGAAAAATCTCCCTTTGTTCTCACCGCGGTCTTTGACTCCAGACTCTGAGAAAGTTGAAAACCGTGCTCACTCCGCCCGTGGACGTTTCCACGAGCTTTTCAAGGCGCGGTGCCACGACGTACTCAAAAACGTTCTGAAACACGTTTTCGTCCAACGGCGTTCCCTCCGGAGCATTTTCATAGATGTATTTGATTATGTGAAACCCAGTGGCGACAATTTGTCGCCGATGACCTGCCGCTGGCGATTTCTTTGCGTCACTTGTTTCAAGTGTCGCAGATACGTCATTTCCAACATCTGCGTTGTTTTCTTCAGGCGTTGCGTCAATTTCCAGCACGTCCCCATTTGTAAGTACATCGGTTTCTCTTGCGTCCAAACTTTCACCGTTCTGTGAACTTTCGTGTACTTTTTCAACATCTGCGTTGTTTTTCTCAACATTTGCGTCAGTCATGTCCATTGCGTCAACGTCCATGTCCTCAACGTTTTCAGCGCAGGACTCCTCTGCGTCAACAATACGAATGAACGCAACTGCCATGGACAGCAAATGGGCGGTGAGCCCCGGAAAAGCTTGCTTCCAATTGGTTATCATCAATTCAATGAGGCGTATCCTTCGGTACAGGTTTCCAATACTCATATTCTTAAATTCTGAAAATAAATTTAAAAAAAAACGTTTCTCAAAAAACTGTTTTAAACACAATTTAGAACACAAAAAAAAGATTTTCTTAATCTTGTTCTAAATTTTGTTCTAAATTTTGACCTTAAGCCTTACCATTGTCCCCGCCCTCCACCAGGCCTCCAACGACCAATTGAATCACTCCTTTCACTTCCGATTCATCAAAGCCCATCAGCCCCAGCAAAATGGGTGCCAAACTTTTACTCGAAACTTTGCGCTTCGATCCTAAAGAGCTCCATAATCGCTGCGCAATTAGCCTTAATTAAAAGTTAATTTCAATTAAAACTAATCTCAATTAAATTTAGATCTTATTATTCATTTGAGCAATTACGGTAAGACAAGGCTCATCAACGGCGCACGGTCTTTTGAATCGTTTACAATCGGCACGGCGGCCTCCTTGGCGAAACCAGTAAGATCAACGATTTTTCCTTCTACGCAAGAGTCAATGTCCGCTCTGTTCCAATGTGATTTAAATAATTAAAAACTTCATAATTTAGTTAAGTTGAAATTGTAATTAAGTTAATTACAATTAATTTAATTGCAATTACTTTAATTACAATTAAGTTTAATTGACTCACCGGTACTTTTCCAGGCGCCGGTCCAAGTTGAACATGGCCTCGATACCGGCCTTTCGAAAGGCAGAATTTCCGCTCATGAAGAAATGGATCAAAATTGACGCATGTTGCTCTGAAGGCTGAACGCTGTCGTACCTCCAGCATCTTCCAGCCCACGTTACTACGCTCACCAGAAAACTAACGCAGAGATAATTGCTCAATTAAATTAACTTTAGCTAATGAACTTAATAATTAACTTTAACTTTAATAATTAAGCAAAAAAAACTTACCTTGCCGGCTCTCCTTCTGGAGTCTCTTTGAATCCAAAGTGGGGCGGAGTCTGCACGTAATCGCTGAAATAAGCGATGATAAACAACACAATTTCAAAATTAGAACAAGTTTTCCAAAAATCATTTTCAATTTTTTCAAGACAAAAAATTGATTACGTTTATCTTTAAATCCATGATTAAAAACATTTTTTAAAATAAAAAACTGATTACAATTTTTTTTAACTCAAAAACTGATTACAGTTCTTTTAAATCAAAAACTGATTACAAATTCTAAATTAATAGTTTTTTCTTAATTGTTAAGCTGTGAATTAAACATCATGTTTGAACGTCAAAAGTACTTGAGCAAGTTGTGCGCCGCCGCGGTGGCTCCACTTTTGAAGTCTTGACTAACAGTCGAAATGTCGCCGATGGTCGCCACGATTTCCCAGACGAGCGACCAATACTCGGCGTAATTGAGCTGGACATAGCCCTCTTCTCCCCAGCCAACAGACTGGAGTCCAAACAGAGCAACCTCGTACTTTTCAAATGGTGACGCACCTAGATCATCGTTAAAAAAAGTTAATTGTAATTAAAGTTAAAATAACACTAATCCCATTTAGTTAATTAACATTGATTAATCTAATTAACAACATACTTTTACTGGATATCCTTGCCAAACAATTTGGAATCGCTGGAACCTCATGTCGTTCACTTTGTTTTAAAATATTTAGAACAAGACTGTCAAGCTCGTTGGCCGCTTCACAACAGCTCTGAATCAGCGTTTTGCACTGCTTGCGAATCGGTTCAAACTTACTGAAGAGGAGACCCAGACTGAAGTTGGTTAGAAACTTGTTCTAAAAAATATTTTTTAAAAGAATTTTTTTTTAAATCATTTTCAAACATTTCTTAAAATCATTTTTTTAAAAGAATTTAATTTTTTTTTAAATGAAATTATGACTTTATTTACCAGAGGTAGCTCTCCTTTCCAAGAAATAATTGTCAGATCCTCCATCAATTTGTTAATGTTGGATTGAGAGGGCGTGTCTAAATTCCAAAGGTCAATTTCAAGGCACTTTTCACTCACGGCCTTCAAGGGATCGTTTCTGGTCAAAACTGCAATGTGATAGGTCACTGACACTGCGGTAACGCGTAGCTAGATAAATAATTGCAATTAATTAAAAACCAATTAACTAAATTATTTCAATTAACTCAATAATTAAATTAGCTAATCGATTATTTAGCTAATTTACCACTGCGTAACCGGATCTGATGTACTTTTGCAGAGAGCTCTCTAATTGGTCGAAATCTACACTTAGCTCCTCCCCTAATTCTGCTTTTGAGCTCGTGACAGCTCCCAGAAGGAAATCGATCGTTTTCAAAATCCAGAGGTCATTGCCCTCGGCAACCGTATCCGCAGAATCGAGTTGTGAAATTAAAATTTTGACAATTTGGAACACTATTTTTGGGGGCGGGGCATCCGAACCGTGGAGGCGTGACTGATGAAAACCGTCAGCCAATAGCAGCAGCGTTTGAAGGAAACCCTCCTCCTCAGTGCTGGAAGTTAGCATTTGTTCCGTAATGGAAGACAAATATGTGTTGAATTCAGCGCGTTTCAAACAAAGGCATTTTCGAACAAAATCAGCGCTCTTCGCATTCTTCATTTCAGTCCAAAATCTGGAAAATTCACAAAAATAAATACTCAAAACGTTATATTGTGTAAGCGATTTTGTGATTGCAGCGTTTCAGCGTTAGTTAGCCTCACTTACGCTTCTTGTGTAAAATTGGAGAGCTGTGGAACTGGGTGATGAGGTCTGCGCGTTCCTTTTATTGCATCCACCGCCGTGCTCACCTCTCCAGGGAAATAGGGATGAAACGGGGGTAGCTCTCCGGTGCCCAAGGTGCTGAATCGCTTGTGCAGCGATTTGGTCATGTGAATCATAAAATCAGCGTAGATCACCAACGGTGTCAGTTCGGATCCCAGGAACGATTCACAAGTTGAGACGACCTCATCCAGGGAAACCGGATACTGGAAGATGTGCTGGAATAATCGCTGTTTGAGTTCCAGCGAAACACTTTCAAAAGACAGGAACTGGATAATGGGCTGGAGGAGGTCGGCTTCGAGGGCGCTGGAACCGGAGGCAGCGATTGTGATCAAAATGTCGCAAACTTGTTCCAGCGTAGTTTGGCTCCAGGAAGGAATGTCAGCGGTCTGGAAGACGCGACTGAGACCGGCGGCAACCAACCGTGGATTTGAATTTCCGAAAGTGGCGCCCTCTTTGTCGAGGCGGGAAGAAACGGCAAGTTTTAGTAAGTTGAAATAGTGTTCAGCGTGAAAAGAATTTCGAATTTCAGAATGTAGATCCTGAAAAATCAAAATTTTGGCAGTTAAACAAATTTTTTGAAAAACAAATCAATTTTTAGTAGGAAAAAAGTCACCGTTTAGAAAATATTCAAAAATTCAAATTATTGACTTAGAAATGAGCTTTTAGCCTAATTTTTTTTAGCTTACTGTAAGACGATTGGCTAAATCAGACTTCTTGGCGCCAAGTGACCCGGAACCAGACCGTTTGAACAGTTTCTGAACCAGGAGAAGAATCACTTCATTCCAGGAACTTGCTGCCCCGTGCTCCTCATCTTGAAAACACAGTTTGAGCACGGTGCCCAACACCTTTTGACCGTCCGCCGTGTACACGCCTTGCGCACCGCGGATGCTGCAGTAGAGTAACGTCGCAATTCCGTCTGTAGACTAACAACAAAAATAATCAACGTCAGCAGGACTCCGAAAGCAAAAATCCACCGCCACGGTTTCTTCCGTGAGACATTCACAATATTTCTCGTCACGACTTAGTTTCTTGTGACTGTCACGACTTTTCTTGTGACAATCACGACTTTTCTTGTGGCAGTCACGACATTTCTTGTGGCAGTCACGACTTTTCTTGTGACAGTCATGACTTTTCTTGTGACAGTCATGACTTTTCTTGTGACAGTCATGACTTTTCTTGTGA
>JAQFYP010002882.1:0-11845 GCA_034694865.1 Bilobella braunerae | reverse complement strand
ATGCGTAGGACCGTGTTGGGCCTCTGCCTAAGCAAGAGGCTCCTCGGTGGTCAACCCCACGTCCACAGTCTAGCAGAGGGCCCTTCGCCTCCACCCTCAGAGCTTTCTCGTCAACTCACACGCCATACCATCCTCCCCCACTCACTCACACAGGGAATCATATGTTGAGCATATGTTGACCGGGCCATGGGCGAATGTCAAATAGCATCCAAAAAAAATAAGAAAGCGTCCATTCCATCAGCTCCCACAACTTAAAAAAGTTTTAATGGAAATCTAACTCAAAATTGAAGGCGTGCTACATCAATAACAGTAATTTGTAATTTACTGATATAACAACCACCTTGGTTTGCTAATGGTTTTTACTGAAATTTTGTGAGCTTTACATATTTTTTTAAATTGCTTTTAAGCCACAGTTTCCATAATTTGTAATTTTTAAAGTTGATGCAACAATAAAAACACATCTATCAATCTTATTATTGACAAAGCTGGACTTTGGAAATACGAAAAGAAATTTTGCTTCAATCGTCCTTGTCAATCTATGTAAGAGCTGTATTGTGTAAAATAGTTTTTACTTTGAAATAATTTGTCTTCACAAAGCGCTGCGTTTGGAGTTTACACACTACAATTGAAGCTCAAATATGACAACTAGTACAATTTAGAACATAATCTATATAATCAAGTAGGTATCTCAACATTGTAAACAATTACAAAATTACATTACAATTACATTTGTTTGTTTGTCCATTCAATTTGTTTTTTTTTTGCCCATAAAAACTAGCAGTAAATTGCAGTGCTGGTATGCAGCCTTTATACATTAAGAATATTGAATACCACAATTTTTTCTATTTGCGTTTTTATGAGCAATAATAGCAAACTTAACTGCAATATATAAAATGCTTAAGAAAGAAAAAAATCTAGACAATTAGAGATTATTATCATAAAGAAAAAAAATGAGTGTTACCTAGTTCTTTTGGTTTGAAACTGCTTGGTTAATAGTTTCTATTTCGAAAATTTTTCTTTCTTTTTCAAATGCGTATAGAAGTCATGATTAGGTAACATGTTTTTCTTACGTTTGAAATGTTGCATTTACAATTATATGATTGTGACGCTCCTCAAACGCTACACAGTTAGGCTAACCTCTGACAATTTTCCAAAAAAGAGTCTTAACCTTGGCCCATATTTCCAAAATGTATCCTTGCTTTGGTATACATCAGCTACAAACAATGTTAATATGATAATATGCAGTTTAGCAATTTAAATTGTTGAATAAAAAAGGAAAAACAAGAAGAACTATATTCTCAAAAAATGATGCAAAATATATTTCCCCTTTGTTATGTGATATATCGCCTACGGCCATGCTTCTGCTGTATGTTGCGAGAGAGAACACGGTATTGAGTTGTGAGTTGACTGAGAAGGTGTGCGAAGTAAAGCGAAGAGGAAGCCTCTGCCATGCAAAGGCTACGCACGCACGCTACGTACCGTACGCATACTGACCAAATTAATCCTCTACGACCACACCTTTCCAGGCTCTAACTCCCTACTACCACACTAACACTTATAATTTGCTAGTCTCGGGACTTGAACCCGACACCTGTGCAACTTAGGAGAATGCTCCTAACCCCCCCCCCCCCCACCTAATGGCCGTGGGCCGTAGCGCGGGGCTAGGGTTTGTTAATATGAAGTTTATATAATTGACCTCGATAACATTTGCCCTATACCAGCATTAATTATGTCTCTGTAATAACAATAAGGTGCACCACTATATTAACAAATTTGTTTTATATTATTGCTTGAAGTCTTATAGACACTAATGTATGGCAATACATTTTTTAATATATTCGTACACGAACATTGAAAGCATACTCCAACCTATTTATTTAAAATTCAAAATTTTTCAGAATTTGTAAAAAGCTCAGCAGGTCTTCGGTAGATCGCGGAAAAAATGCATATGTGTGTTATGTTTACACGCTCACAGAACATTGTTTTAAACATTATTCGATGAAGTATCCTATCTCAATTTGAAATGTATAATGTTTTTTTGCGCAGTGTCGCTTCGCAGCACTTGCTTGCTACTAGCTTCTCCTCAGTAACAAAAATATTTCTGGGGCAGTCTGTATCCAACGACAACGTAACACAAAAGCACGTCAAATCTAATAAAGTTAGATTCTAAACAGCGTTAGCTTCCAACCCCGTTTTGTGTCTAAAAAAGACGCACGCCTGCTCTCTTATTCTCCATTCTATTTTCCGCAGAAAACTAAATTAAATACAATGTTTCATTATTATTGTTGAATTAAATTCTTCACACACGGCCCTATTTCTCCACTGAAAAAATCTGAACGTGTAAAGCTTCAGCAGTAAAAACTCCGTTTCTCACAAAAAAAAACTGGATGCAAATGCCGTTTCAAGTTACATGCATTGCTACTAGATAAGCACTTTTATCTATATAATTGAAAAATTTGATATATATTTACTTGAAACATTTGGCCAGTTAATTATACCTTAGATTAAGTGCATACAAAATCAGTAATATCAGTACTCATTTTGTACTAAGCTAAAAACCGCGTTTTAAAGCTTACCAAAGCGTTTTATCACAGTATTTAAACAGTTTTCAATAAATTTCACTAAATTCAAGAAAAGTAATTTACAAGTTTGTGCTTGTGCTTAATGAGGTATAAATTGTTCTTCGAATAAAAAAAAAACGACATAAACTTGTAAAATAGCGTCAGTGTTGTAAAATTGCCAAATTAGTATGGTCTTGTTTGTTTTAATTTAAGTGAAAATCAATTCGGAGCACATCTCTGGTTGATTAGATATTTTGTTGAAGGCAGGACGACTGAGGAATATATACTTTGGAAAATTGAAGTTCCACGCTTTCGGCTGCTAAAAGTTTATATTCATCAAACTGAGCGTTTTCCTTCAAGGTTTGCTTTAATAAAGCCATCAGCTTGTGATGGCTTGAACCAAAATACTTGTATTGCTCGAACATATGTTCCATGTTGTGCGGGTTGGAAAACTGGGATGAAGGAAAGTCAGTAATGGCATCTGCAAGTTGCCTGGATAGTTCCTTGATGTTTGGTTTGCCAAGATGTTCCATACCTTTTCAAGATTAAATAAAAAGTTAAGTCAAATTAAAGCACAAATTGGAATTATTAAATTATGTTATAGGTAGAAACTGTGTATTATTTACCGCTTGTTTAGAGTTCAAAAATAAAATCGATGATGAGTAACTGGCTTTGAGCTGAAGTAGTGTCTTGTCTTCTACTACGCAATGAAGCATCAACGACTCTTTATACTATATATATGGTGCGCCTCACAAGGGATTAGATAATGTCTACAACTATTTCAAAAACGAGTTTTATTATCATACCCTTTGGATCTAGGTATCCCAATGAACAATGATGATCAAGAGTGGGCATTGTAAGTGTTAAATAACGTAATTAATGAAAAGAGGTGAATATGTTCTCATGATAAAAATAGATTATAAGGGTTATGAAAGTCTTGGGCATAATAACTCAAACAAGTTGAACTAAGGGATATAAAGATGAATTATTTAAGGTATCTATTTCTACTAGAACTTTGTCTTAAATTATTTGAAATTTATGTTGCGTAAAATAAATGTAAATTCAGTGCTAATTTGGAAAGCCAATAAATTCTACTTGAAACATTTACAATATAATTTAACGACACTGTATCAGTAACCCTTTTATCATTCACTGCGTAAAATACTTTTCTAATAAAATAGCACTCTACACAAGCTTTTCTTTTCACATTTTTAGTCATAGTTTGAGTTTATACCTTTTAAGGGATCATCTGTAGTTGTTTTTTTTTACTGTGTAGGTAACGTACTTTCGTAACAAATTATGACAAGGCCATTGATTCATTACAGGATCTTGTTAGGCACTAATTAATCTCTATTTAAAATCATACGTTAGATGCCTAATTAATTTTGCTTCATGGTGCCTCCAGCACCAACTAGTAAAAGTGTCCTTGCATAATCACTTCAAAAATTACAAGGCTCGTTAAGCAGTCTTAAACATTGTATAGTTTGTAATTAACTGAGAATTATAAGCTGATGAATCCCAGCGTGTGCACCAAACCAAAGGTTCCGGTTCGGTTCCATCATTTCCATCGGTTCCATGTCAATACCGAGAAAACAAAGATCAAGAATGCAAAGACCGAGAAGTCATAACCGAGAAAAAAAATACCGAGAACGACAAATACCGAGAGCTACAAATACCGAGAAAACAATAACCGAGAAAAATAAAACCGAGAACGACAAAAACCGAGAATTGCAAAAACCGAGAAACCCAAAACCGAGAACTAATATATTAAAAAATGTATACCCTTTGACTTAATAGAGCAAAAATCGTTAACAGTTTACATTCATCAAGCATATTTATACTAGACAGTGTTTAAAAACCAAAACCTAACCTAAAACTGCCAAACAAAGTTGAAAACTGAACGCATTTAACTTTGCATTTTTATTTAGCAAGTTCTCGGTCTTGGCATTCTCGGTTTTTTTTCTCGGTGTTTGTAGTTCTCTGTATTTGTCGTTCTCGGTCTTTGCATTTTCGGTTTTTGTAGTTCTCGGTACTTTGTCGTTCTCGGTATTTGTCGTTCTCGGTATTTGTCGTTCTCTGTATTTGTCGTTCTCTGTATTTTATTTCTTGGTTATGACTTCTCGGTCTTTGCATTCTCGGTCTTTGTTTTCTCGGAAATGACCAGGCATTCCGCGTGTCTTGAGTACAGAATGACTGAAACACAACTCTTATTATAAATGATTTCAGAAGAACGATTTTATAGAAAAATGGCACCTCTACAATATAAAATATTTGAACATGCTTATTCATTCCATTAAATATTCAAAACATGGGCGCATACATTACACCGATAATATTATAGAGAGCAAAAGTGGAAGCAGAAGTCATTGACACCATCTACAATATTTGTTCTAAACTACAGTAGAAGGTAAAAAAAGACGTAATTAGATATTTTCGCAAAACAAATGGAGTAGGTAGGGATGTGGTAGGAAAGGAGCTCATTAGCATAGATGTCATCAAGCGGAATCAACAGACAACATTCCGCTGTTTTACGGCCTAGTCCTAAAAACAGAGTCTATAATAAGGTAAGAATTTACCTTTACCATGTCATTTTGACTTCAATGGGTCATTCAACGGAACGCCATAGAGGTCATCGAAACGCAACATATAGACGTATTTTTCTCAAATAAAAAGACAATTGATGTTTAAACATTTGAATGGCATTGAATTTTTTGTTCTGTATGTCACATTGAAGAGGATCGAGAGTCCCTCAGCCTTTCGGCAAGCAACCTTTGTGTGTAGAACCATAAATACAACAAGTAAAATAAAAATACTACAAATTGTTAAAACCAATCTTATTTATTTATAATAAATTAACAAAGATTTTATCCTTACAAAACCACACTTAATTGCCTTACTTAACTTACCATTAGTGGAGCAGAACAGCCTATTCTACGGAAAAGGTATCTCCGCTTTATGGTGTTATTAGCGTTTTCAATGAAACTAACATTTTGGAATATGGCAAAATCTGTTGGCAACATAATTTTTAATTCATTCCAAATACTTTCGTTTACACCCAAAAGGTATACGGCTGAAAATGGATTTGTCAATTTTGTGGTTACTTTTTCACGATAAAGATTTATCAGAAGCACACCAAGAAATGTACTTGGCACCCTATAGACCATCAAGCTTTCCTGAAATTACAGCTTTTCCTTGTTCCAACATTGCTTTCACAGCAATAAGTACTGATGAATCTTCCAGCTCAAAAGCAATTTTTGTAATGAACAGTTATACAACAAATATAAGCTCAAATATACTGCTTGTTATCCTTGTCATTTTGTTCGCCAAAATGTTCCATGCCTTTTTCAAATTTAAAAAAAATTAGGTTTAATAATATATATATATATATAATATTGTAGATGTGAAACATCCTCCCCATAAAAGCTTCTAGTTTATTAGTAGCGGAAGCGAAGCGAAAGCTACTTATGTTTTCGTAATTTCTGTCCGTCCGTCCTTCCCAGGCTCACGATAATCTCAGGAAGTACTCAACATAACTCAAATCGGTTTTCAGATATGAGTTGCTTGAGTTCCGGCGCAGATCAAGTTTGTTTTAGTTTAACCGGAAGTGACCACCTTCGTGGTCAAAAGTCAAGGTCAAAGATATCATTCTATGACAACATGGAAAATGACCCCTACAAAAGTTGTTTCTCGTATAAAGGGGAACAATATTTGTATAGGCCACTTTTCTCTTTTGCCCCAGCCCCCCACTGACTCCCAAAATTAACCCTTGACCCCAAATTGACCATTAAATGCAACCCTACTTTCGTATGAAACAAAAAGTTATGATGTTTTAAATGACCCCAGAACCCCCCTTGGCCTGGAATTGACCCCTTGACCTCCAAATGACTTGTCAAGGTCATAACCTACTTTTGCATAAAAAGTGTATGATTATCCCAATGGCCCTAGAAGCGTCGTTCGCCCGGAAATGAGTTCTTGACCCCCGAGAACCCGGACTTCTGTTTTCTGTTCTAATGATTTTTTTTTCTATTTCTCCTAATTCCGCTACTGGTTGACCGTTTTACCACAGTTTATTATCTATGTTACCTTGTTCTATTTCAGAGCTCAAAAACAAAACGTGGAGCACCATCTTTTAGGACCATCACATCACAAGTCTTTTATACAATATCCGAAGTGCGGCTTAAATTCCATTGCGTAATGTACTAATATATTTACGAGTTTTCTCATTTATGGTTGTAAATCTAGAGATACACAAAGATAGTAGTGAGCCGACACTGTAAGTGTTGAATAACTTAATTAAATTAAATATATTACATTTAGAGGTTACTCATGGTCAAGTTAAGTTAACCGGTTGGCTAGAAATAATTTGTAATGATGTGATAAGTAATAGCAAGCCCATCCTACGAGAGGAGGATTTGACGTCTATTCCATTCCTTTAATTTGAGCGAATATTATCAATAAATCAATCAATCAATCGTTTCATTGATATATGGCAAACCCAGATCAACATGTTAATATTATTTTGTTAATAAGGAGCGAATATTAAAGATAAAAAAAGATTCTCAGATACAGCGCTGATCTCAGCTTACTTCTATTTTTGTTCCGGTTTCTAAGTACTTTATGAACAAACTGATGGAAATCCGAGAATGAACTATTGTGAATCAGTATTCCAGTCCCAGCAAATAAGCATAAATCTTTCGCCATCCGCACATCCTAAACTGAAATTTTTTAACATCCTCTTGCCTCACTACCCTGCACCATTTACGCTCTCAAAATTTATTTTGATTTAATAGATAAGATGTAATTCTCCACTATAATTGCCTGATTTTTATAGGCGAACTTTGCTGTGCGTGCCTGCGTAACAATTACACAATTTCCCATGTAGTTTATTTTATAGTTAGAGTTTGGGAAGGGTAAAGTTTTTTTCTATAGCTTCTCAATTCGTTTTTTAGGCCATATAAAACTCACATTTACTTCACGTAGCGCTTGAGAGGGATTAAAGATTAAAGAATTAAATTTCCACGTAAAATAAATAGAGCAGCAAATGCAGCAGCAGAAGCGCTTCTTTGCTTTTAAAAAGTTAATTTAAAATGGGAACATAATAGAAACATTATAATAGAAAGTACAAATTAACATTGAAGACCTCCTGCCGTAGGACGGGTGCTCTTTAATAATTAATTAAGTAAGTGAGGTAAAAATAAATCACTAAATTACTTCGTTTTGTCTTTGATTTAAATTATGTTAAAGTGTTTTTTGTATTTGGAAAAATATTAATCCCAACAAATAAACTTAAATTTCATTTGAGTGAACTTTTATACATATGACACAATAAGTGAAATATCTGTAGCAAGCTTTCTAAATCAATTATTTTTTATTGTTTTAGTGTGCGGTTTGGCAGCAACTAGCTAGCTTTATTAGCAACAAACTAGTAAAAAGATCACTACATAATAAATTCGATAACTCCAAGGCTCAAAGAAGTATTAGACACTAATTACATAGGAAGTAAAGGTAAATAGGTATCAAAATGTCTATAATCTCAAATGCGTGTCCTAACTTACATATAGATTTGAAAAGAACCATATGCTTTCCAACATTGTTATATAACCACAATGACATATAATACGTATAAATATATTCAAAACTAAATAGTTCCGTAGCTTTCTTTTGGTAATTGTGAGCACTATATAGGGTGTATCTATGTATTGAATTATCAATACTTTTCTGAAACCAAATCGCCTCGGAATAGTAAAAATTAAAGTTTGTAATGCATATTCAGGGAGTAAAAGCTACTTAATTGTGGGCGAGGCTTTAGCCTCCTCTTGAGTTTTTGATCAACTCTATGGCAAATTTTGCGGCTGACAACTCCACATACAGGAAACGCCACGTCTTCCACAACCGGGTGGTGGGATCGTACCAATAGGAATAACTCGCGAATGCTGACGAAGCATTTAAAAACAACTTAAATTTTATATAAAATTTTAAACTTAAATTTAAGTTTAAATCCTACTTCTGATTTTTAAGGATTTTGACTAATCCATCTGCATTTTAAATTAATTGAATTGAATTGTATTGAATTAATCTGTTTCAATTATGTTTATATAGGAAAATCATCATCCAACAGTTTAGCGTAAAAATTACAAGTGAGGTATCACTCGTCAAGGATAAGAAATACTAATTACATATTATAGTCATATCTATCTGGTATTGGAACAAATATTTTCATCAATTTGTAACACAATTTTCAATAGCCAAACATGGGATCATCCAAATGACTTCAATTTTTATCAAAGATGATTTTATGTCATAATTAGGAAAAAGTAACACGAAGGTTATCCGTTGTTATAAACTTATCACTATTGTGAAATTCAATTTCCTGTGTAACATTTTGGTAGTTGACAACTTTGTGTTCCAAGAGAGAATATTGTTTGTTGTTTTGGAATCAGTTTGGATGAATAATTTTGAATTAATACCACAGACGTCGAGTGGATTGTGATAAATAAATAGTAGTAAACAACCAGTTTTTTTTTTCAAAACTTATGTTTAATATTTTTATTAATTTTTTAAAAAAATATCCAAACACATAAAGTTCATACTAGGCTAACGTCTTTAAGACGCACCATTGCAAAACGAGTGTCGTCGGCGAATTCGGTTATTTTTGAAATACAAAAACTTTATTGCACCAAAGCACCCCCAACACTAAATCAATCATCTAGCATGCGTAGATGGGCTCCGCCTTAAAGGTTTGCTTTGGTAGTGTATTTATACATCTAAAATAACTAATAACTTCCAATATCGTTTAGTTAATAGCTCATAATCTGAATTTGTAATTTCCACGTATTTGTATTTTAAATTATACTATTTTTATATTAAAAAAATTATTCATTCTAAAACATTCTGAGTTTATTGCCAACTCTGGAACTAAACTACTCTCACGAAACCAAGAATATTTACCGGGTAAATAAATTAAATTCATTCGAATTCGGTTTCAATTCATTCCATAAAATAAATAATATAAGTTTATAAGTTTAATAATAATAAGTTTAATAAGTTAATAATATATACTTTCCTAAGTTTATTTAAATCATTTTCAATGCGTCTGTGCGAGGAGTAAGGGTGATGGAGAGTATAAATGGGATTGTTAGCACGCATCAAATTATGAAATTACAAAACATAACCATTTTTAGTCTCATATGTGTGAGAAGGGTCCCCCTTTCAATTTACATAAATCTCCATAAGGATTTTCAAAATTAGAAATGTGAAATAATGGTTTTTCGCTCGCTCTGCATGAATCTCTGCCGCTAATTTTAGCACAAAAACATTTATATGCGTTAGGTCTACGACATAATTTTTTTGGTCAAATTCTGCATGTTGCTTGGGGGTACTACTACATGTAAGGTCAACACGTCAAAGTTTAACAATGAATCAAAATTTATACTTGTAAAGTATATACCAGGTGAATAGTCTCATTTTAAGCCTTTTGGTACATTTAGGTACTAAATTTTATCATCCTTTCTGTTTGCTCTCGATGTCAATCTAAATCATTCTCATACCGGCGAAAAAAGTCAGAGGCAAGGCAAAAAAGAAAACATTTTGCAAATGCATTTTGCACAGCAGACCGTGAGATCCGGAACCTCGATTTCAGAATAACTAAACAATAGGGACAATAACTTTTCACCGCAACATAAACTGGGTGTTTTTTTTTAAATCACAAGAAGAATTTTTATGGTTTTCGGTATGCTGATCGCAATATTTGGTCACAATGTTCACACAAACATTGTCTACATAAGATATTCAATTGATTTTGGGCAATCACTAAGTAAGAATTTGCATTACAATTCCATTTACAAACATTGAAGTCTGAGGTTTGCATTACCGATAATTGTTATCGTAAATTACCGATAATAACCAAAAATTCTCAATTAGTTTTACCGTTTGAATTAAATTGAAACCATTACCGGTAATTATTAGAAATTGTCGCTATGTTTACCAACTGAACAATTTAAATTCTCTGAAAAGGCTTTTTGAAAAGCGTAACAAGCGTGGCTCCTTCTGACGTTAGCGTACGAAATCTTGCTCTGAGTCCAACCTACCAGCTCCTCAGCAACACAGGACGTGCATTCTTGCTGAATGTTAGCAACCAGATTTGTTCCAAGTTGCACAGCCTTTTTTTTCCTTTCTTGTTTGTTTCTTCAAGAAAGAGAAGAAAAAGGAAAACATATGACATTCCCACCGGGAGCATAGTCAACATCTGAGACGATTAAAAATTTTATATGGGTTTATGTGTTTATATGGTTGGGAAGTAGCGTATTTGAAGACACCAATCATCAAGCGGGCACAACATAGAATCTGTAGCAATCCGCTCTAACACTGACCGGGCCACAAGGAATGACACCAACCTCACGTGAAGCGCGGCGCCTTAGTTTTCCCAGATACCAAAAGATGATTAACCTGATTTTACCAAGGGTGGCTGTACTCACATGAAATCTGTCTATAGAGTTGTCTCTAGGCCCAAGGCAAACTTTATCACTCGTTCTCATATTCTCTGACATTGTAAGTCTATTAAAAAAAATCGGACATCAGAGGAAAAACACGCGCTAAAGAAAAAAAAACCTTTGACAAAGACGCTTATACGCAAATTATTTATACGACTGCGACTGGGGGATTTGATCAAACGTTGTCGGACTAGCTAGCCAGACTTTTCTCTAGCAACTCGACGGTTCGTACTTATAAAAAGTAATCCCTTAGAAAACTCAGTATATTTTGATGAATTAAGTACATCAAAAAAATAAATTTCATTAAAAGAAATTGTATTAGTAATTACGGGTAATGAAAATTTCAAAATACCAGTTATTTATTATTACCGGTAATATAAAATTATTTTCGGTAATGTAAACTCTTTTAAAAACTCCCACGCAATTGGGATGCGTAAAAGTAGGAACTTTTTACAATGGAGTTGCATGACGATAGTTTGACTATCCTTTTTTCTAGGAGTTGCACTTAGCTTTTGTACTTGAAGAGTATATTAGCTATTACTTTTTTCAGCCTTTGAAAAAGTTAGTCAAATTTTTATTTTTAAATTATGCCTAAGGGATTTCCACAAAATTATAAATGCAAAAAGTATTTGCTTTCTGGCTGATACAACTTTGCTTAAACGTAACTAAACAAGAATTTTGTGAGGTGCACAGTTCAAATAATTAAAAGACTCTAACAAATAAAAATAATTGGTTTCCAAATAAACAGTCAAGATTTTTACTTTATTACTGTTAATATTACAATATTAACACTGA
>JAQFYP010002881.1:0-11847 GCA_034694865.1 Bilobella braunerae | reverse complement strand
GGCCATCATAAAAAATGGAGTTATTTGAACACCAAGCAGCAAAAGTGTTTTAAACCGACTCCTGTAGACCCCTCGCTTCTTGTCTGGGTAAGACTCAAACATATTTTAATTTCGAATTAATTTGTTGCATGAAAACCATTTTTTGATGACCGCTGTGATCAACAAAGTGTCACGTGCAGTTTGGTACGCTTAAGTGTCATTAATATGAACCCGACGATTTTTTGACTAAATTTTTAATTTAGATATTTAAATTTTTAAATTTTAAATTTTAAATATTTTAATCATACGACCAAAATGCTACGCTAACTTACACAGATCAATACAATATTTGAATCAGATATGATATTTGTGCGTGCTTAAGTTGTGTAAAATATCAACGAATGCGTAATAATCCCCAAATCAATAAAGTTAAATGATGTATTTACTATATGATTTTTAGTTCTCTAATGAAGCAAATAACGTGGACTTGCGCGTTCCATTTGCAAACTACCATTTGCAATTGTCGTTTGCTGAGATTTTTCTTGGTCGTCCGGTTCACAACTTGGGGGAGCTGAGTAAAATGAACTTAAAAGTGAGATATGACTTCCAGTCTGACTACAACTACCTCGTGACGTACACAGGTTTTCACACGAAAGAAGCCGTCAGCAATTGCATTCTTCCACAAAACAACCAAAGCATAGTAAATTGTGTACCGGACCCAGAAGCCAGTAGCTCACGAACCAACCTCACCTTGCTTGGTGCGTATTCTAATTATACTACAGTGAATGGTTGCAGAAATGGTTTAAACATTTTAAACATTCTTTTCCATTTTGATCAGACTCTTCTTCTGGTTGGGTTGTGTATCAAAATTCAACGTTGAGCATTGTGACGATAGTCGTTTGCCTCGGAGGTATGGACACCGGTACAGCCAGTTGGGGCATCTACTCACTCAACGACGATGAAATTGTTCCAGATGCATTGTACGATATTTACGATATTGTCACTGGTCAACTTGGGCTAAGTTGGATTTGAACCCAAGCGTTCTGTCAGTCCATTGACGACGGTGTAGTAGTCCGTTTATGATGAATAAACAGTTAATTAGCATAATCAACTACTTTTTTTTGGCAGTAGTTTTCGGCGAGAGATGCGTGTAAAATCCAAGATTTTTGATGCTTCTGCGCCAATTTCTGATAGTTTCCGGCTTCGGCCTCAATCAGAAGCCCACTCCAACTGAGTGTTCGTTAAAGGTATAATGTTTTTGAAGCCTGCTCCCCATCAAAGGTACCACACTCAATGAAAGTTCTGTTTTTCTTTGAAAATTTTTAAAATTTTAAAAACAATACTATTAATAGAATGGGAATATCTCGAAGCTTGCAGTTATATAGCAAACTAGGAAATAACGTAGTCCCAAGACGGGAGTACTTATTAATTAAAAAATTAACTAGGAATTTTTTGTAGGCAATTTTGAAGGCAAAATTAGCTTCAACGTACTCATAAACACCTGATATCTTGAGATGAATTTCAGATATTGACGTCAAATGTAACTCACATTTAACTAATTGTGAATTAAAAAAATTAAGAAAAATCACATACATTAAGTGTATTAAAACATTTGATATTTAAGCCTTGATTTTCTAAAAAAAAATTAATTAAATTACAATAAATTTTTTACCACAATTAACTAATTGGAATCACAATTTGAGACTTAAAAGTTGAGATACAGCTATACTTGGAGAATGGTGTTCAGTAATTTGGAAAAGTTATCTATCGTGGTGTGACTCGACCCCAGGATGTTCGAGTTCATAGCAAAACTTACCACCATTAGCCAGTAGGGGTTCTTGTTGTAATGGTAACAGAAAAAATCGGCGAAGAAGATATCTGACGACTCACCGCCACCCAGCTTCCTTTTATATATAGTAATATCGTTTGCAAACCTTATTATTAAGTAGCTTTTGAGCAATTTGCGTTTGTCCGTGCTGCGTCGTGTTTTTTATGCTAGAATTTGTGAGGTTCTACGGCTCGGTGGATGGTGACATTAGAAAAAAATTTCAAAAAAAAATTAATACCAAACTTTTGTAAAGGCATCAAGAAATAAAAATCCTAAAAAAATGAAAAGTCCAAACGAAGGAAAGAAAACTCAGAAGAGTCTCATGAAATTGAGTCGGCACAGCATTGCGACTACGCTAGAAGATTTAGCATAAACTTCTGTCAGAATAGGACAAATTTAGATCACGTTCTTGGCTGAGTTTTGTCAACTTTTTATTTTTAAATTGAATCAATCTGAATTTTAAAGTGTTTTCAAACCTTTGGTGACGGCGAGAAATTGAATGTGCAAAAAAATTTTTTGTCAAGTTTCTATTACAACTTGCATTACAATAATTTGCTTTACAATTTTTCCCGAGTAGCACAAAAACCAAAACATGTACAAGTGATTTGGATCACACCGTACAGTTTTCCAACTAGAACACTTTTTGTTTCACGTTCTACCTGCTGCATTTACTGAAATAAATATATTGTTTATATATTATTATACATATATATTATATTATTTTCCCTCGTGAACAGATCAAGTTCGCGCGCGGGAACTATTTGGAGCTTGACAAATTGTATTCAGCTGTCAATACAAAAAGTTACGGAGATAGACAGTCAAAAATGAAAGTTGTCTCTATTATAGAAGATTTCAATGATGAATTCATGGATACATTGCACAAGCGCAAGCGTTAAACTTGGTCCACAATACCAACCGGAGTACACTTCAGGGTATCAGTCCGAGTACACTCCCTCATACCAAGTGTACACTTTACAGTATCAGCCCGAGTACAAGCCGGATTACAAACCGGCTTACCAGCCTGAGTACACTCTTCAGTATCAGCCCGATTACAAGCCGGAATACAAACCGGCTTAACAGCCTGAGTACACTCCCGCATACCAAGAGTACACTTCACAGTATCAGCCGTACCAGTCAAAGTACGGTACACAGGACCAGCCCACACCAGACCAGGAACAAATGACGCCCAAATACAGAATCGACAGCTCTTTCTAAAGCAACAGTTCCTCTCAACAATTTTGAAGAACTACAAGAAAAGTTAGAGGAAGTAGAATTGAGACACAAGAATGACACAAGAAGAGACACAAGACACAAGAATCAACTTAATTAAAAAATCTCTTGCGGTACAATTAGAATCGGTGAACGAGCTACGGGAGGCACTTCATTGTATGTCAAGCTTTGTTGACAAACTTTGTCCACTGTTAAAAAACCTCCCGGATACATTGCAGTCGCTACAAATTGCAACTAACAGAACTAACCTCATCCTTTATGGAGTACCAGAAACGGAAAATGAAGACTCAAAAATACTCTAGACAAAATTGTATAATATACTACAAGAATTAAATTTGCCAGAAACCCAGCCCATGTTTAGACCAAATGACATCACCGCAAGTCGAGTCGGTCCAGCGGAACAACCGACATCTTTTAATAATCGCCCACGTCCATTAAGAGCCGCATTACCAAATTTTGCTGCCAAAGACGCAATTTGGAAATCTCGTCATCAACTGCGCACATCCAATTTCGCCTTATCTGAGGATCTACCAAAAGAGGTTCGTATCCAGCGGACAAAAGCTAGGCAAGAAAAACAAAGACAAAAACGAGACAGCTTGCAGCCTAACAACGATTCCTCACCAAGACGAGGCAATTACCAACTGCAAGGCACCTCTCAGCTTCCTAGAGACCTGCTTCCAGACAACCCTCGACCTGTTTTCCCACCTCGCCGATGGAATCTTTTCCACGCTCGCGCCGGCACAACGCAATAAAATACCCCGGATCAACTCCGTAATGACGCCATCGATTTGTGTAACCACCAAGGAAAGCAGCCCGTACAGCGTCTGACTCATTCATCAACAAAGTTCACGCCCAATTTTAAACCAATTCTAAGTTAATTCTAAATCAATTTTAAACCAACTTTAAACCAATTTTAAACCAACTCTAAACGACCCACACACCGTCCAAACAATAACCAATAACCATTATTATTTTAATTTAAATTTTGTACTCTTAATTTAACTAAAATTGACCGTAATAGTCTAGTGACTTTTACCACTACCAGTTCAGAATTTTTAAAACACACTGTATACCCTGTGACTCATGTCGATTATGGCTTACGCCGAATGTAAAATAAACGATTGATTGAATGTGCAATTACTTCCAATGTACCAATGGACATCGATCGATTGCACAGTCGCTTGTGCATTAAGGTTTAATTTACTTACCTCTTACTTAAACTTAATTTACCTCTTTTCCTTCTAGATTTTACACCGCTTCGGTGTAACAAGACGGTCTTGTTAGTCGCTTCAACGTGAAGGCTAACCTATCTCAACAACATGCAAGCATCAAGTAATTAAACAATTGAAAGTAAAATTGTGAATTGCGTCAACTTCAACAACAATGCGTCATGAGTCTCATTCAAAAACTGCTCCAATCTATATTCAACATACCATACTTTTCTAATCTATTTAAAACAACCCAACGCAATCAAAATTTAATTTGCAATACATGCCTAATCTACGTCAATTAAGATGATGTTGTTCCCCACCGACGGGGTTGGCCATATTAACACACCGCTATTGGTCTACAACCACTGATCAAGAACCACTTTGTTCTTTTGAAAAAAGCATTTGTGCAAAAAGTGACGAAAGACTTTCATAAATGACGGTAAGAATAAGGGTTTATTGGGAACGGGCCGTTACGTTTAAAGCCTAAAACTTCTAGAAATTGTGTGTGATCACTTCCTATATGTTATACAATACATTTTTTTAATCCGCTCTTATATAGTTTTTTTCAGCATTCAGTCAAGACTGCAGGGGGACGAAGGAATTACAGTATAATTCTTCCTGTCCTAGAAGAGGCTTATTAGACTAGTTTTTTTTTGGTGTATAGTATGGCACAATCGCTGATTTTGTGCAACATGCAACTTTGAAGAAATTATTTTTGAACACTTTGACTTTATTTTAAAATGTTTATGTTGATCGTTATTAAATCATGCTTTCTGATAGGCTTCATTTGTTCTAAGCACAGTAGATTAGATTCAGAAAGTAGTCTAAACCAGCGTTGCAATTTTGTGACTTCAACATTGGACGTGGCGGCTTCCTTGCCTTTAATTCCATCTTCATCATGAATAGAATCAACACGCATTTTAACTCTCGCATTGTGATCCCAATTAGTTAATTTGGAATAACAATTAACAAAATTAACTCTAAAAATGCATTTTACGTGTATTCTTGATTTTGATAAACTAAATTTATTATACTCCAAAGCTTACCATGGCTACCTAATAGCTACAAAAACGATTCCCTAAGGTTATTGTGATCAACCGTTAACAATTAGTTAATTTGAAATAACCGTTAACAAAGTCAACGCTTGGAAATTGCGTTTTACATGCAAGTATGGGTTATTAAGTACGCAGATGCCAATTATGACCTGAAAATGTCTTGAAACTGATTCCTAATTAGTATATTGTGAGCATTCTATAACAGCAATAGACTTTTGCAAATTTGGTAATCTGACACAAATCTGACACATGATAAAGGTCCCCTTCCGAATTCAAGTCACAAATTATTTTGCCTTCACCTTTGACCCCGAAATGTTTAACCTACCAAAATCATCTTCGAATATATCCTCCGCATTGTCCCAAACGTCCTGTGTGCAAAATTTGGCATGGGCTGTGTTCGCCTGCGTGTCCCAGACATGATATATACATGATACATGTAAGCCTTTGCTCGGGCTAAAATTGACAATTATTATTAAAAAAAGTCCTTTTCATAAGTAAATTGGCTATTCCAGCCTAGGTTAAGGCCTATAGATGCATACAAAATTTCCGTCTCGATATTTGGAATTTCTCAAGCAGACAACTTTTTGAGTAATAATTCTTAATTTCATGGTCAGAATGTTTTGCCAATCCTTGTTAGATTGGCAATACAAAACTAATAATTTCACAACTCACTATTCTATTTAAGAAAGACAAAATAGTCTCAAATACATTATTCCACTAAGCATCCGCTCAGGAAATTCGGTAGTAAAACACTGTTCCGCTGATGTCTCTCATCGGAACATTTGAAAATGAAAAGGCACGTTGTTTGACTTGACTTGATGGTCAACATGTAAAAAAGAGAGAAGGAATATGATAAGGAAGGACTCATTAGCATAGATGTTGTCATTAAGCAGGCACAACAGAATATCCGAAACATTCCGCTGTTTTACGGACGTAGTCCACAAAGGGAGGACACAAACCTAACATGAGGTATGGCCTTAGCATCTGCCTGATAACCGCAGGTGACTCTTCGCGAATGACGGTCGTCTTTTAAGATTCCTCCAATGCCATTGGAAACATATCGGGTAATTTCAATATCCTCTGACTTTTGGATACCTAATCAAGTAAATACAGGAATACCCAGTCAAAGGCAAGGTAATTCCTTAAGGACAAAACCAAAAGTAAAGACATTTTTTGTGGCTGATCCGGGGATTTGAACCCTTGTTCTTAGGCTGGCTAATGGAGAGAGTCAGACGCTCTGAACCACTAGACCAACACCGCCAACTTGGTTAATTGAAAATTATACTTAATTAGATAATGCTGTTTAGCATTTACGTTAAGAATATGGCATAACTTTCTTAGTTTCAAGAACCAGCTGTGTACTCATACCGCTTTCGTTATCTTTAACGCAAAAATTATTATATGATTTTCAACAAAAAATTTTACACCGTCGTTACCTTGATGTCCTTGAAAGACAAATTCTACAATGTTAAGCTACCAAGTGGTTTATGGAAAACCATCTTGTGTTACTATCAATTATTCAGTAGTGAATACAAATTTCGTTTTGAAAGTGTATTTGGAGCAATTCGATGTCACCTTCACCAAATGTATTGAGTTGTGAGCAAGTAACAACAACAAACAGCTGCTGGAGCTGCACACAATAGTTTTCCCAGTTTTTTTTAGAAAACGACAGCTATAAAATGGTGGTCGAAAGATTAAGCATTATCATTCCATTACCCTAAAAAAAACAAAAACGTTTCTAGTTCCAGTGTCAAACAGCACTTTGCAATGTCTACGTTAGCAATTTTGTTGCTTTTCATTTCTGCTACTACTTTAGTCTCCGGCTTTGGTTTCTATGCTGGCTTCAATACTAACAACTATAACGGAGGGGACAGTGGTGAAGGCGATAGTGGCGAAGGCGACAGTAGCCAAGGCGACAGTGGCCAAGACCTTAGTGCCCAAGGCCTTAGTGCCCAAGGCCTTAGTGCCCAAGGCCTTAGTGCCCAAGGCCTTAGTGTCCAAGGCGACAGTGGCGAAGGCGGCAGGGGTCAAGGGGGCAGTGGCCACGGGGACGACAACTGGAAACCTACGCAGCAACCGTGTATTGACGTGACTCCTATAAACCCCAAGCTCCTTGGTTGGGTAAGGTGTTCAAATATATTTTGAATGAATCGATTCTTTCACTCACTTTTCAGTATAGTGTTAGAATTGACAAAACTGAAACGTTTTTTTTTCTTAACTGAAAACTGAAACTTGGCTCTATCAAACGAACTAATGGTAATTTAGTGCTATTACTTTAAATTTCAGTTCTTTTCTCCAGCAAATGGCACGGTTGTAACCGTTCCGTATTGCGATGACAATTACAAATACTTGTTGGCTGAGGCCTTTCTTAATCGTCAAGTTCATCAGCGGGATCTGTGGGAAATGGATTTGCTAGTGCAATATGATTTGGAGTTTTCGAACTACTACCTCGTGACCTTAATGGGTTATGACAACATAAAACTCGTACTCAATTGCACCCTTCTACAAGTCAGCGGAAGCGCAGGATCGTGTATACCTGTCCCAGGATACAGTACCCACGGAACCAATCTCGCCGTCATTAGTGCGTTATTTTAAAAAAAAATGAGTTTGTAAAAATCGAGATTTTTTGAAACATTTTTAAGTATTCTTGCATTTTGAACAGACCCCTCCGCTGCTGCGGTGGTGTATCAAAATCCGACGTTGGGCATTGTGGCGGCTATTGGTTGCATCGGAGGTATGGAGGCTGGAACGACCTATTGGGCCATCTACTCCCGCTACGGCTTCGAAATTGATCAAACAACATTGAACCATATTCGCAATATTGTCACTCGTCATGGCATAAGTTGGGATTGAATCCAACATTTTGAGAATCCATTGATAACGTTTTAGTAGTCCGTTTTCAATGGATAAACAGTAGACTAGTTTTTAATTTGAGTTATAAATTTGGCCCCATTTTAATCAAATAATGACATCAAAATCTCCAATAAATCAATCGACTACTAACTGTCAACTGAATTTAACACAAAAACGCATACCTGCCAAATTAGATTAGGATTTGGTTAAAAAAATTGAAATATGGCTCCGAATTTTCGTTTTAAAACTCTCTGTTCTCTGTTTTAAACAAGTATAAATAAACTTGTAATAATCTAACAAAAAATTATTAATGAATAAATCTTTTATTTGACATTTTGTGTAAGCCACAATCAATACGAGCCATAGGCTATGCATAGAATAAAGAAAAAGTAATGCTAAATGCCGCTGTAAAAATTGTTTAGTTACTAGGTGAATGAAGTTAACATAAAGTTAATATGGTCAGTAGAATTTACAGTAGAATTAGGTGTCATTAATGACGAGGTGTGTTGGCAATTTCCGAAGGTGGTTGTGTGCTCGACACTTAAGTGTTCTTAGAGTATGAAAGTAGTAAAGTTGCAAAAATTTCAAAAAGTACATAGAGTGTTATAGATATTATATATATTTATATATTATATAATATAATAATATTCTAAATACAATATTATTATATTATATATATATATATTATATTATTTATTATTATATTATATGTAATTATATAATATACGATTTTTTTTAAACTTCCTGGTAGGGAACGAGAAAACCATAGTATATCTAACAATAAGACGTTTAAAAACATGGCGTCACATTTGTCCAAACTAAATATAAATACAATTTTTAGTTTCGTAGATAAGTTTGCTCGCTGAAAAGTCCTCAAAATCCGCGAGTGAGAAAACAGAAGATGATTTAATCATTCTAGACTTTTATGAAATAAAATTTTCAAAACTATCATAGAAATTTTCAAAAGTCAAAACCGTATTAGCATTGTTTGTGTTTTTTTTACTGGATACTATATATTTTATATTCTATAAATTATTGAAGTATGGGAAGACACGGCGAGGATGTTACGTAAGAGGGTCATGAAATTGGTAACTTTGACTAACTTGTGCAAAATGTTTAGAACGCTGCAGGCTCCCTTGATCGGCAAGTCCTCAGATAAACTTGAGGTACGCAGTTCCTTACATTTTTACATATTTTATATATATTTATTATATTTTCAACGTCCAAGCACTTCCACCTCTGAAGAGATATTTTTGGCAAGGAATCGGACACTGGGATGAACCTATTCACACGTCATTTTGTCGTTGTCGTCATCAACACTGCAAGAAACACGTTTTGAGACGAGGAATTTCAAGACAGTAATCATTCACATAAGTGCAATCAACCAAATATTTATTGAAGCATGTACTTGCTATTGCCGCAATTATGATTATCCATTTTTTTAACTCTTTCAGTTTCAATAAAAATAATATCCTTAAACACTGCAGGAGGCAATACGGTATATTGAGACAGAGATGTCATGTGCGTTGATTTTCCAGCTGAGGCTAAACTTAGCCTAACCTAGTCTATGGACACTGAAAGCAATAACAGCAAATACGTGGACTTGTTGGCTGATTGGTAGCAGGTTAATACCGAGAAAGCGAAAACTGAGAATACAAAAAGCGAGAAGCCCCAACCGAGAAAAATAAAACCGAGAACGACAAATACCGAGAAAACTAAAACCGAGAACGACAAAAACCGAGAAATACAAAAACCGAGCAAGCCAAAATCGAGATAGACAAAAACCGAAGACTTACTGAATAAAATTATAAAGTTAAATGGGTTCATTTTTCAGCATTCTTTGGTAGTTTCAGGGTAGGCATTTGGTTTTTTAACAGGGCCTTGTGTGAATATGCTCGGTTTTTGCCGTCCTCGGTTTCTGTTTTCTCGGTTTTATTTTTGTCGGTTTTTGCATTTTCGGTTTTTTTACTTGGTATTGACATGGAACCGGCTGATTGCAGTTTTGCCATGATGACCTTTACGACTCGGATCAATTAACCCAACTTTTGGGAATTCATCCGCTAATCCAAATAAAGATGGCTAATTTATCATACATTAGAACAATTTTTTTTATTCCAATATGAAATATTTTTATCTGCCTTTTGTTAAGCTACTATACTTTATGGTTTAAGTTTATATATTATATTTTCTGCTTTAAAGTAGTTGAATAATGCCAAGATCTTAATTTCACGGCGTTTCAACAGGAAGACACAACACATAAGTAAATAAATTAGGAAGGATATAAAAATCTGGTAGAATTTTTCTGTCACATACTCACAATACACAACTTGGCTAATATGTAAGAACGTAACCTTTTTACTTTCCTCATCTTTTACATCCCAATGACATTGCAAACAACAAGCAATTAAACATTTAAAAGTGAAATTGAAATTTCCGTCAATTTCAACCGTCATTAGTCTCATGCAAAAACTGCACTAATCCACACTTGACGAACCATAATTCTAATCAATTTAAATTTAGAAAGACAAATAAAAATAACAATAGATTATGTTCTATCAAAACTTTATTTTTATGTTCTCTTTTCTTGTAAAACAATTCAAGCTCTACGTAATGTAACAGCATAAAACTTGAGTCGCACTTAGTAGGCAAGTGTATGCGTACATAGGTAGGTTAAAACTATATTCTCAAATATAAATATAATCAAATCAAATTAATTTAGTATTTTTCCAAATTGAGTTTGATTTCTCAAGGGGCCTAAATCAAGGTCAAGTCCTACAGATGCATAAAAAAATTTCCCTCTCGTTACGTGGAATTGTCCAAGCACACAACTATGTTTTGTATAATTCTTAATACCTCGTTGTCAGAAATTTCATATGTTTTGCCAATGTTTTTTTTCAAATCTTGATAAAAGTAATGGTAATTGCACACCTCATCTTACCGTCTTTTAATATGATTTTGAATAGGTTTTGGCGAGGGTGTAATCGCCCAGAAAAATCGGTAGTGAAAGACAATTACGTAAGTTAGAAACTTGCAATTCATCGGCTAACATTAGAAAATGTATTTTTTGCTTATTGCTAACGTTATTCTTTCTTCGACTCAAAAATCGCAAAGTAAGTCAAAAGGCATTTGGTTGGGCATCCTAGGTAGGAGGCCCCTTGCAAGCACAGTGGTGAACAATGCCAACCAAACTTATTGCCTTCCCACAATCGTCATATTTGTTTTGTGCTCTCTTGCACCTAGAAATAGGCACGCCTTGTTTTCAAAAACAAAATAAAGCCCGTTTTGGAAACGAAATGAAAGAAACAAAGAAAGAAAGAACGAAACAAACTTCCGAATTTTGCGGAAGCAAAACGAAAGTCAATTTCAACACAAAAATGAACCTACAATAGACTTTTCTACTGTTCTCGTTTTCGAAAAAAAATATTTGTTTCGTTTCCGTTTCCTTGAGAAAAAAAAACAAAAGGTAATGACTAGATCCACATACAACCTTGTTACAGATGACAGTTGTTTTGAGTTACTCAACCAAGAATATTAACACATTTCCCTATTATTAAATTTCTGAAAAATAGAACTCGACAATGTTGTTTACCAAGTATTTCTATTGGAAAACTCCATATAAGGGCTAGGCAAGGCCCTCCTTGCCTCGGCCTTTTAGAAAATGAAACAAGTGCCTTTCGGCACAAACAATGAC
>JAQFYP010002880.1:0-11847 GCA_034694865.1 Bilobella braunerae | reverse complement strand
TTTTTATTTATCAGTATTAAAAAGGCAAAATTTCAAATTTTTAACTCTTGTGCACGCCTGACCATCCCCTTGTTAGTTGAGAGTATGATATTGATTCATGATTACAAAGAAGCGGAAACAAATTATACTTCTTGCACCAGGCAAGTGAAGGATTAATTCTGATATCACAAGTAATAAAACATCCCAAAGCTCCACCATATTTATGTATATTAAAATTTTGCAATTCAAGCTGCGATAGGTCACGATATCCAGAAATTAGGACTACAAAATTGATATTAAAAGTACTCACAAAAGTCAATATATATCATTATTTTTAAAAACTTAGCTTACGTGGCTTTGACATTGCATACGGATAGAGCTAGAAGGAAAGCTATATAATTAAACAATGTTACTGTTAATGAAAGTATTACCTGATTCACATCCATTCACTATTTCATAGAGAAATCGAACCCAGCGGGTCAAGTTTGAAATGTTCAAAATATGTAGAACTATAGTCAATTAGAATGTCCGACAGCAGAGCTAAAACAAATAAATATAATAATTTAGTAATATTATAAATTTGAAAAAAACTGGAATTAAAGAAATAACTACATTAGGTGGTGTACACAAATTTAGCATTATAAAAGTTTCAAGGGCGATAAGTTTTCAAGTATACACTTTTACACTTTATACAGCTTATTAGGTTGTGATACAGTTAATTAAATTACCAACAACCAGTTGAATATAATATCGTGAAAAGTCTCGCATTGATGAATAATTTAAAATTCGAAACAAAATTTTTGCATGATCATAGTCTTCTTGAGAACAGGCTTCTTCCTTTAAATCATCATAAAACTCCTCTATTGGTGGTAACTCCGTCTGCTCATATTTAGAAGCGTCAGTCATAAATTTGTACGGAAATGGTTGTTTGCGTAGAAAAATTGTCTCTATCGTTGAATCTGAATATTGGTTGAATGGAGTCAAGCTCTTTGTAATCTTGAATTTTTCCATTCCAACTTTTAGAAGTGTTTTTGTTAACTCAGCTAAACTTGAAGGCAGATGTTTATAGCTGTCTATAATGTGTAGTTTTCTGTTGATTGTTAATTTCATGAACTGCTGACTGTTTTTCCCAATTGTAGTAATTTTAAAAGCTGTGCAAAATCATATCGTCCAGCGTTATGCATAAAACAATGCAATTTAGATTTGTAAACAATTCTAATGTTACAAGAACTGCAAATGCTCGATATAAAATTTGTACGTTCCTCTTGACCAATTGCCGGGTTATAAATTGATTTATATGAAATGTGGCAGTGGTGCCTTGTTTTAAGATTCTCATTTGTGTACGGACGATGACACAACTCGCATTCGGTTGATCTAGAAATAGATAGCAATAGAAATTATTCTGCCAGTTAATTATTTTTACAGAGTAGAGTTAAAGATGCTTACAAGTCGTGACTGAGTTTCTCATCCTCCGTCATTTCGATCGTGTTGTTTTGCTTAATTTTCTTGGTAACAAATTCCGACCATTCAAGTAGTTTCTCAAGAAGTTTTTTAATTATTGGCGGCTCATCAACATGGAAAAACTCAATAAGGGTATTCTCTGGCCCTATTAAAACTGCAAAAGCCGAAGAAGGCTCATGTTTAGTTTCTAATTTTGTATAGGACAATCCTACTGTACTATCATCATCGGTAAGATCCATGGGTTGTAGGAAAGCTTCGAGATCTGACACTGAAAAGTAAGGCAGTTTAAGGAGGTGTGAATAATCTTGGAAAATGTCATGTCTTTCTGCAAAATTTCCGTTTGGGTCTGGAAACAGGATTGCTTGATTCGAGTTGCTTATTTTTTGACAAATTGGAATGTGCTTCTTTAGCACTAAAGGGGTTGAATAATAGTTCATGCCTGTAAATCAATCATAAAAATGTATGTTAAATAAAAATTATCAAATTATCAAACATTACTAAATAAAAACTGTATTACATGATCGGCAGATATGTTTGGCATGTCCGTTTGTACTACCCACTAGCGCCGACAAATTAATAACTGGCACAAAATGCTTTACAGATGAGTTATTATTGTCATTCGTAATAAATAAGTCAACCATTTTCGCGTAATGGGTTTTCAGTGTTCTTTTTGGATAAATCATTCCATTTTGATGTGAGAAGACGTTGACAGTAATTTGATTTGCTGTCTCGAATTTTGGTATTTCTGACATTTGTGTCGGAAAAGAGATCATCGACCAGTCATAGTCTCTGATGAATTGTCGATATTGCCCTCTCTTTTTTCTCATTTTGGTTGGAAGCGAAGAATGGTTCAAAGCAATTATGATAGCATATTGAAAACAAAATCTAGAATTCATGGTTAATTATAAAAAGTACGGATGTTATCTTTTTTTAAAATAAAACCTTACCCAGTTGGGATGGAAATGAAAAGCAAACCCTGCTTTCTTTTTAAAGTTTTTGGTAGTTTTTTTGCCGCACCAAATGCTATTGGACATGTTTCAGCAACACTAACCTCATAGTGGTAAATTCGTTCCAACACCCACAACGAGCCTATATTTCAAATATTAAAATATCACGTTCTAGTTCTGCTCAAAATCAGTAGATTAATTTACCAAGATGATTATAATGCTCTAATTGCAGCAATAATAGTTCGTATGAGGAAACTAAAAATTCTTGAATTTCTTCTTCAGAATGTAAGATCCTCAACTCAGTATTGTATCAATAGACTTGTCGTTAAAATCGTCAACCAATTTGATTGGAATTCGAATTTCTATTGCAATATTTTTGTAATAGTCTAGAAGTTGCTCAAGCAGGTGAGATAAATCCTGGTCGATTGTTTCAAACAGCGAATCAAGACTATCCAAAAAATCTGTTGGAGTAAATTTAAAAGTAATTTCTAGTCCATTATGCGTGACTAGAGTTTCAACGAATCTCCCCAATTCAAGATTCCTCGGTCTAATTTGAGCCAATCGTTGGCCAGCTTTGGTGCACAAAGGCGTATGTTGATTTATATTTACAAAATCCAAAGCGCAGTCCTAAATAAAACTTTTTAAAGAATTTACAACTGTAAGGCAATGTACAAAATTTACTTGGCATTTATGAACCAAACGGTTATGCTCTCGGATTCCTATATACCAAGATGTTCTAAAAGGACAGAGACTGCATGGTATCTAATTATCAAGGCGTTGTTATTGTATATAATTGTGTAACGCAAAGCTTAAATTACTAAATGTAAACTTACTGCTCTTTGACCTCTTCTATTTCTTCGCATAGTGAGACTTTTATTGAAACAAAATTTGCAGAAAAATGCTACTTTTAATCAAAACTAAAATTCCAAGTTTATTTTGAAAACTTGGAAATAAAGTATTAAATTCTACGATTTCTTTTCTTTTTGACGACAACTTCTTCTTCTTCTTCGTCGACTTTGTCACTTTCGTCTCCTCCCTCATCATTAGTGTCTTCTACTTCCTGAGAGATGGTAGCTGTGGTACTTGTGGTCTGCAGACATGACTCGATGTCCGCTTTGACCTCTTGCAAAGCTTTAATTAAAGGGTTTAAATCTTCAAAAGCAAGACGATACCTCTCGCACATATTCTTTCCGGTTGTTTGAGTTAGATGTACAAAGTGATAGATTTTGGAATCTTGGGTTTCATTTCCCTGTACATCTAAGTGTGTGACAAATGCATTTCGTCGCAAGCTAATAATAAATAAATCAACATAAACACATTTAAATTTGATACTTTTCCCAAACAAAACAGTAACCTTATTAAAACTAAATTGAAACACAATACCGATGGTTTTTTAGGATATAGCACACGTCCTGAATAAAGAAGTTGACATCAAACTGGGAGTTAGGAGCATCAGGAATAATTTTAGTTCCTTTGTATCGGTTTCTTGGAAAAGTAATCCTGTAAACGATTTAATAATTAGCCGCTAGCTTTTGAAACAAGTATGTATTATTTATATTTAATTACGACTCCTTAGCCTGTTGAAGGCTAGCTCCTCCCTTTTTCAAAACTGTGTATTTGATAAAATCATCATGCTTTGCTCTTTCCAACCAATCCGGTTTTGAAGATTCACTCATGCTTTTGACAGTGCTTTTTCGATCTAAGAAAACAAAGTAACAAAATACTGAGTACCAATCATGAATTCAAACACGGAAAATTAAAACTATAATTTATTCTTCCTAATTACTAACAAATTATTACAAGGAAAATGATAATTAGAACTTTTTTGCTCCAACTTGTGACGCCATTTTGGTTAACCAACTCAAAGGAAATCTGATGTATTTAATTCGGAGAGCAGATCCAAAAATACTTCTTACCAGAATGGAAGCTAAAAAAAACTCAAAGTCTCTCTCAAGAAGCTGTCTTGCCTTTGTATTAAATGTACGAGGAAAACAGACAGATTTTGCGTCATCAAGCAAAAACTCTTAGTTTGCAAAATCTGTTTTTCCTGTTACAAACTAAGGAACTGGACAAAACTTTTTGAAAAATTTAATTATAAAGGAATGTGCTGCAATGTCCATTGTCCTGAAAATCGCAAAAATTACATCTTTCGTCTCAACACATTATTTTTCCTTTCAAACAGAAACAAGTACCACAGATTCTGCAACTACTGTTTTTCTAATCTTGCAGATCAAGAGCTTCAGGAGATAAACTGCTGCCGGTGTTTTGGAAGAATTAGGCAAGGGTACAGATCAAGATTGAGACCAAAGTAAATTACAATTATCTTTCCCTTAAGTAAATAAAACACATACGCATTCTTGTTGTTTAATAAAATTATAATTTATTGATTAATCAAGAAGTTCCAATTCATTGGTTTCATTATTTAACTTGTAAAGAGTGTCTGTGACCGTATAAATGATCATTGTTAATGGAGAGCTATTACTAGTCTTAAAATTAACAGTAATTCTAATGGTTCCACTGCGCCTAGGTTGTGAAGCAGAAACTATTGTTTGGGGCAAAATATTGAACGCAAAAAAGCAGCGATTTTTAAACTTGTTCCTATCAATATTATTTGACAAATCCATTGTTCCAACCAAGTTAGAAAGCGCGCTCCAAGCATCCAAATAAATCCCATTAGCCATATCAATTTCCAAAGTTTGTTCTTCAAGTCCAAACTCAGTTTCTGTAAATACTTTGACTGAGCTGACCCCATGATCGGTAAAATTATAAGGGTTTAGATTTGGATCGCCAATAAGATTTTTAGTTTCCAAAAAACAAATAACTAATTTTTCTGGTAGTATACCTTGCACATCCCTTTCATTAACAGAATAATATAGTGAGGCTGGAATATTTACAAAACGAACGGCAGTAGCCTTCACTGGCAGAAAAGCAGATGATAGTTTCAGTTGTTTCTCTAAGCGTTGATGTACGTTCTCAACTAGACTATGCCTTAATACATTAAGTCTGGCATATAGCAATTGAATTTTATATGGAGATTCAGTAACAGCTGGAGTAGCGCTCTTTGGAATTAGAAAAATGAAATTGTTTGAGTTCAATGTAAGTCTAACCGTAATATTTATGCCTGGAGGTAAATAACGACAGGTTTGGAACAGGTCACACTTTAAGTTTCCACTCAACTCACAAATTTTACTAGCTTTCAATAGTTCCTTTCTATGCTTAAATCCGCCTTTGCTAGTATCGATAGTTCCAGGGTCTTCTTCTTCATAGTATAATGTTCCTGTCAATTCATTCTCTTTCCTCATTCGTCCGTATCCCAATTCAGATTGAATAAATGATCTAAAAATAAAAAAGACAAATAAAGGAATTGGTTCTAATAATTTTTTTAAATTTTGTTTAATTCCTAATTACGTTAAAGCGTAATTGTGGCTCCCGGCAGCGTCTAGCGTTTTTTTGTTAACCAAAAGTGTACAATTTTTAAATAAGCTATGTAACAAATAATTTGCTGTTGTAAAATCATCTGAGTCAGACAATGAGCTATTGTCAATTTTAACAACTTTAACTTTAAGGTAGAGTTTGGTTTCTCTCAAATTTGTAAACAGATAATCAGATTTTGCTATATCAAATTCTAAACATGTTGAACCTTCCAATGAATAGGATGGTGGAACAGAAACTACATGGCTAGTTTTCACAGTTTGATCTTGAGGTTGACTGCAAATTAATCAAAGAAACATAAACATATCAAAAACGCCTTTAAAATTGTAAATATAAACTATTAATTTAAAAAGCAACATACTCATCCCAATATGCTACTTCACTCTTAACTCCGGTTTCAATATGAATCCCTGTAGGGGCTGTTTTGGCTTTCTTTGAAGGCGGAGTTCCAATTGAAGTTTTCATTTTCTTCGACGAACCAACTTTGCTTTATTTTTTAATTGCTTTTTACTTCGTACAGTGTTAGACACTTTTCTAGGTTTTTTTTTTACTTTTTTACTTGTTTTTCTTTTTGTGCTTTGTACTTTTTTATGAACATTTGGAATATTACTTAGCGTTGATTGCTCTTCGGGTACTATGCTTGTATTAATAGATATGTAATTTAGTTTTGATACCAATACATATACCATGCCAATAGTAAAAATACTAAAAAGTGGTCCAGACTATATATTAATTTATTGGTTAATATGTTTATGTACCTGAATTCATGGATTCTGCAAACTTACAGCCGATTCTATCACATACTAATCTTCTCATGTACAAATAAAATGTAGCACAATTGTAGTTGGAATCGAAGGATGCATTGACACAGGTTGTCCTTGTTCGTTCTGAATCTTCACTTGTATGGAAGTAATAGTCTTCTGAACCGTTGTAAGATAATAGCTTTCTCTAAAGTCTATCTCTACCAGACGTTGCTTTTCGTTTTTAGACGGAATGGGGAACATGCGTAGAACTCTTTTAAGTCTATCACCAAAAGCTTGATACGGAATGACGTCAGCAGTAATAGTACAAAAGTGGTTATGCTCTAATGACGTTTTGACGTTATCATCTAACAAATACGACTTTTTTTTATTGAATTCAGTATTTGAAGGAATACCAAGTATATCAATAACATTTTCAGAAAACTTAAAACTTGAATTCTCTTTTAATAATTCAATATCTAGCTCAGTACCATCCAAAGCGAAACTAATTGGAAAATTATTTTCTGTTGATAACTTATCGTTTAAAAATCCAATAACGTCTAATGCCGTGGTGAATGGTTCATTTTGAATTAATGAAACAGTTGTCTCATTTACAACAGAATAAAATGTCAATTTTTCAGGGCTCAAAATAAACACCTCTAAATAATGTCGACTTTTCAAACCCCATCATAGATGCTAATTGTTTGCTAAATTCTACTTTAAAAAAATTTGCGTCTGTGAATTTCGCTCTAACAGTGATTGGATTATGAGGATGATATAGGCTTATCTGCATAACAAATACCAATCCTATTCCATCTCTTTTCAATTTTGCATTTATATCACCAATAAAAGTTTCCATAATATCATCCTGCCTTCGGGATTCGATTTAGAAAATTACTTCCTTTGTTTCTTGAAATGTAACAACAGCAGGATCAATTTCAGTAAAAACCAGTGTTTCAAAATTTGGAGCAAAAAATATTTTCGAGATAGATACACTATAGTTCTTTAAATCTATTGGTTGATAAAGATTAATTGTGAAGTCGTTTGACTTGTTGTTTGGATTAAACTGGTGATTTTGATTTGAAATAAGGGTGACAGAAAACGACGTCTGAGTCATTTTCACTTCTTTGTATTATAAGTTAATAGGAACTAACTCAAATTTGTAGAAATTTCCTGATATTTTCCTGAAAATCAATAAAAGAAACTGTATTTGACAAGACCAGCCTCATACTAACTAATAACAGCGTAAACTTACTCGTTGTTAGCATCAACAAGTTTGTACTGAAAGTAAACCACAAAATAGTTTTCCAAATAATAAAAGCAAGTTGTATGTATACATGTGGAGGGTCAGACAATACTACTTCAGATATATTGAAGACTTCTTTAGTTGCCGTCTGAGTTGATCCTTTCTCAAAAAGTAGTTTATACCTAACACAGTTAATAATATCGAATCAAATTTATTACAGCTGTAGTGTTTAAGTAACTTAAAATAGCTTACTTTGAAATTCTAACTTTTTGTCCGATTTGCAGGGTTGGCGCTTCTTTTTTTCTCAATAAGTCGTTCCAGTACAAATTTTGCCATGCCTAATAATATATGGGCGAAATAATTTTTTGTCAAATTTTAATTATTTGTTTTCTTACCAAGTGTTCTGTGTTCTTGTTAATTTCAATAGGTTTCATCCCGATGGTTCGATTATAAGAATTGTTCATTTTATTTTCTAATATCGGAATAATATCTACATATCGCTTTGTATTATGCAATGTCATCCATTTTTGAATATAACTTCGAATAACTCGAATACTCCTCTCCGCCATGCTTGCCTTTGTAGTGCTATAAGTAGTAAAATGTTTGATTCCAACGGATTTGAAATAATTTTGTGCTTTTGAACTCAAAAACTCAACACCAGCATCCGTTTGTAATAGAGTACAATAGAAACCAATCCTAGCAAATATTTTTTTAAAACCTTCGATAACAGAAGCAGATGTTGCATTAAATAAAGTTTCCAAATATATCATTCGCGAAAAGGTATCTTTTACAACGAGAATATATTTTACCTAGAAGACAACAAACAAAAACAATTATTAGAATATATTATTTTAGTTTATATTTTTACTTCGGCATACGTTGTTGTTTTCTTTTGGAAAGTACGAACGTGTATGCATTAAATCTCCTTGAAATTGATAGTTTGAGAACATTACGTGAGTCTTTCTAATAAAAACAAAGAGCATTTTTATGTAATAAGCTTACAATTTTTAAATTACGTAAGAGTAACGTTTGGAACAAAATTTTGAAATTCAAAAATAAATTTTTAAAATAACTTAACCTCCTTCGAAATTAATTCCTGAAAGGATAATGAAGATTATAAACGTCTAATTCAGTTAAGATTTCTATAACTTTTTTTGGTTTGGTTAGAAGGCCCTGCGAATGAATAAATTGTTTGGCTGAATCGAAAGAACCCACAAGTTTGAGGTTTGTGTAGAGTTTCTTAATTTGTGAAGCAGTTTCCTTCATAGTGATGCGCTATTTAGACAACCTGCAACCAAAATTAATTATCAGTCCTCTAAAGACACACTATATATTCGAATTAATAAAGTTTTGTTGTTGTTTTCTAGATATGGCTTCAAGTTCTACTTGGATGAAACCTTCAATGGAAAATATTATTTGTGCCAAAGAGGGAATTCGTTTCCCTGAGTACGCCAAATTTTCAAAACATTTCATGATTGGAACATCTCTGCAACCTTTCCAGCGCGACAGGGATTTTATGGTACAGACAAAGAGGCCCATACAATTTGTTGTTTTTATTGCGGCTTCACGACAAAACTTATAGAAGGAGACAATCAGCCAGGTTCTCGTTACCATGACGGGAAATACTGCCCAATGGTTCGATTTGAACAATTCCGCCAACCTCCTAATCAACCAGGAATTACACCTATCGAACTTTGCAAGAAATGTAAGAACACAAAAAAATACTTTGCCATCATGCCATGTTTCCATTTCGATGTTTGTCTGACGTGCGCAACGGAAATAGTGCGTTGTACTACGTGCGAGGGTGACGTCATGGGATTCGCAAGAATAATTGTCAATTGATCGTGTATGATCCAAGGTTTCATTATGTGTTATATTTAAATAATATGATGTCATAATAATAATTATTCTAAATTTATGTTGCACGATCTATTTTTCTTATCTTGTGTATTAAATTGTTCAAACGCCATCACCCTATAAAAATAATTGTTTAACTGTAATTTCTGAAACTATGATTCTTCTCAATCAAATTGAAATAAAATAATACCTTTTGATTACGCGCTTTTTTCTGCCTAATTAGTTTTTCTTCCAAACGACGCTTCTAAAAAATAATAAACATATATTTTTCTACTATTTTGTTAATAATTAAATTAAAAAAGCTTACGCGAGCATTTAAGAGAAATTCGGGGCAATGATCCTCAATGCGAAAATTGAACGGATTTGCTGCAGCCCAAAGTATGGTCTGACGAGGCTCATATACTTGAACAGACTTGTTTTTTTCTCCAAAATCTGGAATAACGGCACATAAACTCTTGATTTTTTAACATTAATTTGAAATCAAAAGGAACTTTGTTCTCGTATCTCGGAAGAGTAACAACTTTGTCCAAATTTTCATAAGCAGACATAGGTTTTGAAATGTTGTAGCTCCACATTTCCCAAAGTGGGTACTAATGGGTAACTAACTAAGTGGGTAAAGGAGTGGTACTAATAAGGGTCTTGTTAACCCTTGTTTTATGCTTCCGACCTCCTCTCCCCCTTCTTCCGTCAGTTCTATTTCCATATTTTTTCTTATGAACCGAATTGTTTTTCAATTTTTCTTCTTTGGGTGCCGCAGTGGTTAAAAGTATCTCCTGAAACAAATCAAAATATTTAATTCCTTATAATTATAATACTAATTGAAAATTAATTTAAAACCAGAATTGGATCCCGTGTTGGACGGAATGGTGCTGCAGCTACATTAAAATTGGTGAGCACATCGGTTTCATCGATGTTTTGAGTATTTCCTTTTTGGGGTGCATTAGTGGTCTGAAGGATTTCCTGTAGCAAACCAATAAACTTAACAATAAAATTATGTGTATTCCATTTGTGTATTCTTTATTATGTTTTAATTATTAATTTAGATGCACAAACCAGAACGGGATCAAATTTTGAAAAGGGTTGTGATGTAGCGACATCAAAATTGTAGAGCAAAGTTTGCTCATTTTTGAAAGGTTTGAGAGTTGATTGATAATAATTTTGAGTTGTAACGAAATTCGACTGTTCAGTTAGTTCGATGGAAGAAGCTGTAGAAGTTTTGACTGTGGGTATTGTTGTAGTAATCTTGGTATCAATTAAAATAATAGGAGAGCCATGAAGACCTCCTGGAAAACCTGTTATAACCGCTTTTGAAAATTGTTGGCCTGGACCTGGAATTTAAAAATTTCGAATTTTCGTATTTGTTGCAAATCGGGAAATGGAAAAATTTATAAGCGGTTTTATGTTCTAATGCTTTGTTTCATCATTTTAGCTTATGAATAAATTTTGCTGCATTGTGTAAAATTTTGTTAACTAAAACAATTCCAATATTTGCGTACCTGCCACAGTAGTACTTTTAAAATGTGTTTGTTTTCCAACAGATTCAAAACTTGGGATCACTGACTTTGTAGCAATTGTAGAAGTTGCTTGATCTCGCACAGGACATGCGTTCGATTTTCTAAAATTTATTGCTTTTGTAATTTTCAGTTTCTTTGGATTTGAAGCGTCAATGCAGAGCGGTTCCGAGTTTTTCACAAAAGCGAATTGACATTGGCGAATAAGTACGCATTCGTTACATTGGAGGTTTGAGCACTTTGACTCTCCCTTGGAAATTGTAAGTGCACAAAAAAGAATTACAAAAACCCGAAACATGTTCTTATGCAAAATTTGATGTTTTCTTTCCTTCACTCTTTTAGCAAATGGTTAAATTTGATCAACATATTCATCATGGTAATTAATACAAACTTTTTATCTCAACCCATTAAATTTCATGCTTGTGTAATAAAAAAAGGATGATGGAAATCGAGCAGAAAGTCCTAGTGTAAATGAGAAAAAACGTCGAGCATCATCTAAACCTTTAAAACAGAAACCTGAAACGGATGAAGATTGTGAGGTTTTGGCAGTGACCTCCACTGCCTAGCCTCAACTGAATGAATGAAAGGGGCAAAACGGGGGCTAAAAGGGCCCAAAAGGCTGGGTTTATTGACCCTTAAACCTTAACCTAAAGCCCTCTAGGGCTAACCTAACC
>JAQFYP010002879.1:0-11847 GCA_034694865.1 Bilobella braunerae | reverse complement strand
TGAGTCAAACAGGGTTGTAATTGCGCTCCAACTGCTCGATCGTCCTTTTGTGAGTACCTCCCGTACTCTTGAAATCGTTTTTCGTGCATTTGTTTTTGCATTTAACGCAGCTTTCCGGAATACTCCGCTGGAAGAAAGTACAACACCTAAATATGTGTACTTCGGTACAATTTCGATTGGATCATTATTCAGAAAAAATTTCGTTTTCTTTGATAATCGTCCTCCTTTTCTGAAAACAACAATTTTAGTCTTTTTTTAGATTGATTGGGAGCATGTGTCTTTGACAATAAATATCTAGTCTATCAATCCTTCTCTGCATCATTGTTGCCCCAGTTGTTGGGAGCGCCGTGTCATCGGCATATAAATGGCATTGGATTCCAAACGGAGCACTGTTACGTTTATTTTTCTGTGATTTGTCAACAATTTTGTTTGGTATGTCTTCAAGGTACTTATGAATATCTGAAATAAAAAGTGCGAAAAGGAGAGGAGAAATACTTTCACCTTGAGTAAGGCCCTCTGTCAATGAAATTGAGTTAGAATACTCATTATTTTGTAGTTTGATTTTTGTAGTGTATGAGTCGTAGATACTTCCCAAAATTCTGATAAATTTGGTATCAAGAGAAATGAAGGATTTTCAATTCTCTCATTGCGTTCTCCATAAAAATCCATCCACGAGGTCAATTTAGGTGACTTCCAATGTAAGGGTTCGTCAACATGTATCGAGGGTGGGTTCCAGCTATGGTGGGGAGGCGGGTGGCTGTGATCGATTGGTTGGTAAGAAGCCTTGAGGCGTGGGATGGTAAGGCTTTCTGCTAGAGATCAAAGAGGCTAGGGCCCCACCACTGATCCGCCTATGGCAGAGATAAGAACAACCGTCTTCCTTATACATGACCCCGATCCACCATCCCCAACTTCAACCCCAGGTCGCACACCCACCCCAACTGCCCCACCTGACCTTCAATACCCCATTTAGGCAAGGAAAGTGGGAAAAGCTTTCGGAAACAACCACTTCCGTATTGGCGACACCGGTACTCAAACCCGTGTCCGTCCGTGGCTAGAGCTTAAGGCTCTAACCACTCTGAACTTCAGGGTTGGACAAAGGGTCGACATTTATGTAAACAGCCTAAATGCTCTATAAACACTCTGTGTAACACTAAACACAAAGCACAAAACCAGCTGCAGTACTCTGAACAAACATTTAAGCAAGATTTGTCTAACAACCTCTGCACTCTTTAATAAGCGTGAGAAAATGAAAGAGTCACGGGATCATTTTCTGTGCGAATGTAAATTCTATGGAGGTACATTGAACTGGGTAAGCACAAACTTACTCTGATCTAAATGGATTGTCCCCAAAAATCTATTGCCTTCATCAAATGGTTTGAAAAATTTCAATAAGAACAGTGAACCGGTGGAGCAAATCGCTGCACAACAATTACTGCAATGGGCCCGTTTGTGGTCTAAGCGGTGTGCTTGGTGCTTGTTAATCTATAATTGGCACCTCCCCTCCTCGAACATACACACATACATAGGGTGACATATTTCAACACGTGCAACAGTTGGAAAACTTCCCGTGGCAGACCCGTACCTACTCTCAGTACTCTCGGAGGACCGCATTCTAGATCTTTTTGAGTCCATGCAATTAAAATCCGAATAAGTATAAATTTCCCCTAAAAATTCAATTCTTTCCTTATAGTACGTTTATTTAATGTCAAGTTTTTTCAAAATCCCAAAAATTAAAAATCTTGGCGAGTTTGGCCGAGTGGTTATAGCTTCGGTTCAAGTTCCCCGATCAGCCAGAAAAAAATCTTAGCTTAGCACTGTTGGCTTTTTCCTTAATGGATTACCTCGCCTCTGACCTTGTGTATGCCCGTATTTTTGAGAAATAGTCATACACAAACAGAGTATATGAGAATTGCCCGATAAGTTTCCCAACAGTCTTTGTCAGAATTGGGAAGACTACCCTACCCCTCACTACCCACTACCCTAAATATAACCAAACTATAACCAATAGAAGGAATTGCGCCTTGATCCCCAGATAAGAGTGAGCGATTATTGCCCTCCGGCATAGAAAAATACATTCGAAAAGTAAATTGGCTCAATAATGAGGTAAACTGGAAACAGAATTAGAAAATTAATTGCAACCAGCGACTTGCATGCCGCCTAAGCAATTCAACTCAACGTTCAACTGGCGGTAAACCTAAATTAGCATTTTTGATTTAAAAATTTAGTAAATGCATATAATAATTGTCGTGAGCAATTTATATAATTGAATAATTAATAAAATATTTTCAAACACACCACACAGTCATACAATATTTATGCATATTTTCAACATGAGCAACACTAGGAAATATAGAAATACCAAGTTTAATACTCTTTTGTGTTGCGATGAGTAATATTAGAATTCACAATAACCTATTAGTACACACAAGTTTGGATGAAACGTGTTGTGTGTTAAAATTTTATGTTGGTGTCATTGTTCTATCAATTACATTATTATAGTTCAGCGCCATCTCCAGCAAACTTTTCAACCATGGACACCCAGATAGTATTATTTTATACGTATCGCTTCAATTGCAAAATACCAATTAAATTCAAAACATACATGCTCTCACACGCGGCAAGTCGCCTTGAACGTTTTTCTGTAATATAATGTTGAAGGGGATATTATTCTAGAAGACATTATTTAGGGGAATTTTATTACATACTACCGTGCCATATTGTAGAACCGGGTTATTGTTTGTGGGTTATATGTTTTATCTGTCCAGCCATTTATTGGCATATAAACAGTTTAGAATCCTAGCTGCAAATCTAATCTCGTGGTTGTAATTCTACGTATATGACCTAATTTTATATTCTCCTTACAATTTGTAATATTTTTTTCCGCCATACTTCTTTTTATCTGCTGTGTGTCCGTGCCGGCTGCACAAAAACTCTCTTTCACCCAACCCTAACTTCTCGCCCAGTCGCATAAATGGGCGTTAAATCTAGAAAAAAAAACACATTTTTTTTCTAGCAGCACTCCTTTCCCTTTAGAAATTTAATTTTACATTGTTTAATATACTGAAGACCCAGAAATTGAATTCTTCCTGGCTGTGCTAGGACGGTTGATTTTACTAGTATAAGTATAATGATATTTAAGTTATGGCTGGACTATTTGTTGAATTTGCATACACATCCGCATACAGCAATTTATACAGTAGGTGTATTGTGTATTAGCACACACAAGATACCGCTTGATAAAATCCAAAGTGATTGCTAGTACTAATTTGGCCTTCAATTTGAACTGCAAAGTGAGAAAGTGAAGAAAGGGAAAAATTGACTATCGTTTTTGCTTGAAACCGTCAGAGAGCCTCCTACGTACTCGCAGAAAATTGACGCAGTAACTTTCAATACCAGCTCTAAATGTTTCAAAAATAATTTTTTTTACCACCCTAGACATTGACCTCAAAATTTCAACACCAGCTCTAAATGTTTCAAAAATCATTTTATTTACCACCCTAGACATTGACCTGACAGTTAATAAAGTAAAACCTGGCTTACAAAAGCCAATTTTTAGCAAAATTGTTGAAAATTCTGTATATGGCAATTACTAGTGCTAACATACAGTAAACATCTAAATTTTCGTGTTGGTTTGTTTTTGCAGTAAAAGAATAAGCAAATAATAGATAATAAATAAAGATTTCTAGTCTTTAAATTCTATTCCAATGGCTTTCACTGCTTCTCAAATTACGTTCAAACAAAGCTTATTTTTGCTTCATTTTATTTGCTAGGAAATGTTACATTTTCTTATTAGTCTATTAGCAGATATACTTATAATACGAGCAGGTAAACTATCCACGCTACATAAATGATTCATTACGCTAATTAGATTACTCGCATGATAATGAAAGCGCAAATTTTTCAGTTTTTTTCTATTAGTTTTTGAGCTTTTTTAAAAATTTTAAGGGATTTAACATGGGATTGGGATTGCGAAAAAAAACACATTTCTAAAGGGGAGATAGAGACAAACTACTGCCAAAGTTCTACGATATCCTCTGTGTGTAACGTCGATTTCCTCGTATTCAATCCCATAAGGATTCTGAGAAATTTATGAAATTAAAAAATATATATATAAAAACATAAAAGTAATTATATATGAGTCCTTTAACAACATGTCGTGCGACGGCGCCGATTGGCGTGAGTAAGCTCACGTTGCTGCCTTGCTAGTGTGTAACGCGTTTGTATAGAATATATCATACTTATTCCGTACAGCAGTAAGTTCTGCAGCAGTGTATTGGCGCAAGTTTCACTCTCTAAATTAATTACATGTAAATTTATTAAAATTTAAAATTTTCAAGTTTTTTTTTAATTTATGAAAAATATATACTAAGACATAGGCATATTAACTGACCAATTAATCACAAAAATCGCTCGTTCTTTAGTAAGATTAGGCTCCAAAAACCACTGCGGATTAACTGTTTGCCGGTAATCTTCCAATATTATTAAGCCAACTAGAATTAACATACAATATTAGGCGTTAAAAATACGACTATAAAACTTGAGCATTGCATTGGGCACGTTGTATTCTTCGTTGTCGTAGTCTTCGTAGCACTAAAACCCAGCTTTAGCTTAATACAGATTAGAAGTTCTCCGCGTTGTAGTTAGCCCCAGAAATATGAAAGTTCTATTCCCTAAAGTTTTTTTCAAGGTAGTTGTCTTTTACCTTGTTGCGACTCAAGTACCGACGACTTGCTTGTTTGAAGATGCTCTGAACCTGATTAATAGCTTCCATAGAGTGAAGCCCCGTCAGAACAAAGAAGCACTTCTAACTGAATCTCCATTGTTGGTAAGGATTCGTTGAAATCCATGGTTCAAGAAATAATTACGTAATTTTTTACCTTGATTTTTTTTTTCAGACAAAAATTGCTCAGAATATGCTAAGTGACAACGGGGAGGGGGAAGACTTGGATGCAAATGGGTCTAGAATGGTTCTGTATAGGTTTTATCCGATATCCAACGAAGAACCGGGGGTTGGAAATGCACTGTCAGCAGTAATACACAAACTTGCACAATACGTTGGGCTGGAAACATGGGTAACTTTCTGTGTTCACAACTTCTAAACTTTGACTAAACCATAAATGACTTCCGTGAAGTACATTCTTATTTGGCCAAACAAATTAATATTAAAACACTTTTTCAGTGTCATTCACAAAATCAACATAAAAATATAACAATAAAACAAGACCCTGAAGACATTCTTGTTGAGGAGCCCAACTTGATTGGCAGCGGTACCCAGGGAAAAATTTATCGAGGTAAAGCATAAATTTACAACATTTATTCACGGAATTTTAGTAAAAAAAAAATAATTAAATAATATAATTCCAACAACGCACGCCAAATCCTGGTCAACCTCAATTGATCCCGGATTTAGTAGTTTCTAACTAAATAAGCATTTACTTGCTACTTAATTAAACAAAAATCTAAAAGTAAGAATATTAAATAGCAACTTGAACTTATAACACAGCAATGTTTAAAGCTACAAAACATGGGACACGCAATTTAACATACAATTGTACGATAAATTATAAGTTAAATGCAGGATTAATTTTTTTTCCTAAATTGTGCGGCTCGCATTCATATTACCTTAAATGTTTCGAAAATGTGTATTCGTGAAAAATGAAGTTTAAATTAATGGCTAAAACATTTAAAAAACGCAATGATTTAAATTTGAAACTTAATTTTTCAAGTAAAAAGTATCAAAACTATTAATTTAGGTGGCTAAATTTAGTAATCAAAAGTTATCTAATTAGGAGTATTCGACAACTGTATCAATGTGTTTAAATGCAAACCAAGGATCTCCAAGCACAATTTTAAATATTTACAATTTTTTTTTGCATGTTACGCAAATTTTGAGATTTTAAAATTGTTACTACTGAATAGCAATGGTATTTTTTGTAACCATGTAGGACATGGTTACAAAAATACCAAATATCACCATTCCACATCCCGGTGACAATCTGCCAAATTTCGCATGATACTTGATGCGGTTCGACTTATTTTTGGTCCTTTTCTGATATGGGTTCAATTTAAAAGTAGTTAACCTGAACTAGCATGTTTATAGCTTGTTTATGTTTATAATTGCTAGTTATTCCAATGTATGTTTAAATACCCACACTTCTACGATTGAAACCTCAGTTACAAAAATTGTTCATATATTTTTAGGGAAAGTGGCCGGACTTGAAGGACACTTTGCAATTAAAACGGTATTACTTTTTGTCAAATAAGTAAAACACCTAATTTTTCTACTTTAATTAATTTGAGCACACGGCGTAGCTGGACTAGTAGTTGTGTTTTTGGTTTCCCTTAACTAGCTTGCCTAAGAGCGTGGGAATAAGTCATGCTATCCGCTATAAAAAAATATCTTCTTTGCCTCGTAGGTTAAAATCTCCCAATCAGCTGCAAAATATTCTTTTCCAATGTTCCTCCCTCTAAAGTAAATGAGGCTTAGCTGTCTAATCGTTAAGCCTGCAATACTTCTCTTTACTTTCATTCAACAAAGCATTTTTTTTATTATTAATTCAACTTTTCAAGGGTGCCACAGAAGAACTTCACAAAGAAGCCAACTCCTACTCCGAAATCAAACCTCATGGTAAGTATGCAATGTATATATACCACATCCTTCTTTCAATTGTTCATCTAAACCTTATGCAAATGCAGATGGACTGCTCAATTTGTTCAAGCATGGGGTGTTTGCGGATGATCCAGGAAAGTATGCACTCGTGTTGGAACTTATGTTCACCAACATGCAGGACCTCTTGTTACTGTGCGGAAAGAAATTTTCCTTGAAAACCAGCATTATAATTACAAGAAAACTAGTAAGTGAGAAAATTTCTTTAGTGATCATTTGCTAAAATATTATTTTAGACATTTTGCGTCGCACTTGCCTTTCTACTTCAAAGTCTTCATAATAAATGTCTAGTTTCACAATTACATAATTTGTCAGAAAGAAATAATATAATATCGTAGCAATTTTGTTCTTAAGTTGGAAGTCGCCAAGTATATCCATGACATGAAGCACGTGCATCGAGATTTAAAACTGGAAAACATTATTATGAATACAAGTAACTTCACGGACTATGTTTTCAAGATTGGTGACCTTGGCGCAGCTGAAAAATTCCCGGCAACGGATCAAAATAAAAATGCACCTGTTGGGAGTCCAATTACTATGAGTACTTTTGCTCATGATGGTCAACCTGCAAGTCCAAGAGACGACTTAATGTCCATATGGTTCATATTTGGTAAAATGGTTTTTGGGTCACAACCGTGGTCAGATTTAAGTGACGAAGTAGAACTAATCTTAAAAAACAAAGAGCTGACTAATGACGACTATGCGAGAATGTATGCCTTGCTTCGCGAGATTGGCAAATTGAAAACTTCTAGAGGGAAAGACCTTGCGGTTAATTATCCAGGTGAGTTTGTTTACGTCGTTCTATCATACTTTGACATTATGCAAAAGTTAGCTACTGTTTGCATTTGTCTCATTTGTAAAAGTGTAGCACTTTTGTGCAACCGGATACATTATTATGATTTTTAATAGAATTACAGGAATTCGTAGATCACGCTTACGATCTCCAAATAAATAGAGTGCCGGATTACGATATGTTGGAAAAATGTCTTACTAGGCTAATGGAAAACCAGAGGATAGTTGATGATGGAAAAGTGGATTGGGATATCAGGCTTAGAATGGTAATTTTTTTTAACGTGATAACTTAACTGCCATAAACCTACCACAAAAACAGTCAGTAAATATTGTCCTTTTGCGCAGCTACTAAAAAACCCGGATGTGGTAAAAGTTGGAATTGGATCTGCAAATCATGAGCATGGGATTAGTTTTATATTTGTTTTTGAAAAATTTTACGCGACGCTAACAAGACAAATCGAAGAGAAAGGGAAAATTGTTGATGTAATTGACGGGGTAAGTTGTAACCATACTTTCGTACATACGCGCAATAGTTAATATAATTAAATTAACTTAATTTTTTGTACAATTAAACAGCTAAATTATGTAGCAAAACGTATTTTGTCTGACGGTGGAGATGCTGGTCCAAATAATTTGTTTAAACTTGAAGTTCATGAAAATAAAATTGAAGATATTTTACTTGGAAATTTCACTCACTCAGAACTCATCACTACAATGGTAATTATAAGCGTCAACTTAATTCAAAATTATAAAATATGCCAAACTAGACTGTTCTAACAGAAGAGGGTTTATTATTGAATCAATTTTTCTTCCTGTCATAGGACGTGCTAGCTTAGCTAGTAAAGTATTCATTTTTTGCCTTTTTTTTCAAAAAAAAATTGAATTTCATGTAAATAGATACAAGAAAACCCAATACTTTTGGCTGGCTTTGCATACTCGTACGATGCGGGTGTGTACACAGTGGTCATGATACTAAATTCAATATTGGACCCCAATGTTTGCATGCCTACTCCCTTGTCTCAAGCGGTAAGGTGACTTGTTTGCTCGACATCTATCGCGTATCCTTGACTACCGCATGAACATTAATGTAATAATATTAATTATATATATATATATATACATATATTATTGTCCAGATGATGGTAGAGGCAAACCAATACTTGTATTCCTCTCCGGCACAAAACAACAGTAGCAACAGCACGCGACCTGAGGAGCTATTAAACCCCTATATACCTAAACTATCTTTGAAATATCCTTCTGGAGACGTGCTAATTAGCACTTTAAATGAAACCTTAGGACAAGTGGAACCGTTTGCAATGAAAGGGGTAAAACAAAATCATAAATGAGCATCACAGGAATAAATTATGTACAAATATTTTATTAATACTTTTGTTATACTTTTGTTTAATCTGTTGAAATCAAAATCACTTAGCCGCATTTGCTGGAATATGGTTACGCTTTTAAACAATCCGGAACAGGAGTGCATAAGAAAGTAGAAATCGTGTATGCCATTAGAAGAGATTTCAATTTCTCTCAAAGCTTCTTCAAGCAAGCAAATGATAAAGAGTTAAACAAATTAAGCTTCAGTGTGGACGTAAGTAAAATATATGAAGAAAATACTGTTTATTAAAACCTATTTAATATTATAGGAAAGTCCTTACCATGTAGAAAATCCTCACCATCTAGAAAATCCTGTAGAAAGTTTTTCATCTTCCTCCTCATCAAAAAATGCTGGTAAACAACCGTTGACTTCAGAGAGCAAGTCTGCATCAAGCATTCCTTTGTTTTCTTCAAAACAAATACCAATTGAGGCTGATTGCCCAAGCGCCGCTGTAGATGAAGCAATTCAAATCACGTTGAACAACTTGGAGGTATAGCGTATTCAACTTACTCACCAGGAGTGCCTCTGAGGTGTTCATTTTTGAAAAAATCTCAAACTCTTACATTAAATTATTCAGATAAAATAATGATTTTTAAACATTGTGTGCCTTCGCACTACTCAAATCTTGAAAATCTAGACGAAATTTAGAAAGAAATATGATGTAATCTAATGAGACTTGCACCTTTGGTTTTCATTCTTCCTCAAGTTTTTCCTCACTCCCTTACAAAACAAACGAGAAAAAAAGATGAGATGAGAGAAAAGCTGAAAGTATGAGAGCAAATCTCGCACAAAATTAACAAAATTTTCTTTATTTTTCGGCATAGTTTATTCAATTTTGAGTAGTGCGAAGGGACACCATGTTTAAAAATCTTCATTTCATATGCCTAATTTACTACCACAGTTTCAGATTTTTTAAAAATCTACACTTGAAAATCACTCCTAGTCAGTGTTTTGTATAGAACTTTTTGGAAAAAGTTTATGCTCTTATACTTCTCTACAGATTTTTAAAACCATAATTTTGGTTAGTATTTTCATTACCATAGTTTACTTAAGAGAAAATTGCTTGGACTAGTTTTTTCATTCCTGATTTAATGATTCTAAATGATTTTCTACGCAAGGTATTCAATTATCAAGAATTTATGTCACAATTTTCATTCATTTCATTTTCACTTAACAAAACACTTTCAAATTCATCATTTTAAACAAAAAAAAATTTAAAAAGTGATCATTAGTGTTGTTATAAACGTATAATTGGCTTGAGAAAACTTGATGATTTATGTTTAAAAATTTATTAGAAAAATACGCCTTACAATATCCGGGTGCAATGGAAAATGGATTCTTATGGAAAAACCTACACTGTTTCCATAATACAGGATTCGTATTACAGTTTTGCAAAGGCAACTTACGAAAACTTAAATAAACAAAATCATCACGAACGTGACGTAAGTTATTGGAAACTTTCGGATCATAAAGCAGAGGTAAACTAAAAATTTCACATTACATATTGTATCTTAACATATCCGAATAAAATTGAAGCTCGTTTTGTTGCACTCGCAGTTTATAAAAAGTGCCAACGATTATGGATTTGAAAAGGATTTTTTTGAGAATAAAATTGTTGAAATTCCCCACGATGAAGACAGAGGAATGCTTGGATATGTTACTCGAATTCCATTTGGGATCGGTTCTACAATGGATCAGATGATACAAAGAACTATTTTGTTTCTCATTCAATCAAATGAAATGGTAAAACATTACATTTTATTTTGTTTGTAAATGAGAGTAAAAAATTTATAGATTTGATTCACATTTTTGTAGCTGAAGAAATACAATCCTCGTTACATGTCATCTATTTCGTTTGGTTATGCCATCACTGTCAGCGGCGCAGTTAAGGGCGTTCTACTTGTGGAAACATATTGCTATGAAGCACTAGATATTATAAATAGGGCAAGAGTGGACATGGATATGGAAGAATTGGCCTTGCATCCGAGCGTAAGTGAAGTAGGGACGTATAATTTTACGCCGTTTTCTCTTAACAAAATAAATAAATTACAAACTGAATTGTAATTGCTTTAATCCATACTTACATTGCTCATTTTAATTTCCAAAATTTTCTAAAATTTGTATCCTGGTACCTCATGAGAGCCTTGTATACTCAAACTATAACCTTTTTCTTGACAATTAAGGTAGTACTGATTTTTGAGTACACCCTGATAATATACTTCGTCTTCGTTTGTTCATACATAAACTATAGGAAATTCCGAAAACCCAATGCTTAGGCTGTGACGGCCATTCAATGGTCCTCGAAATAAGATAAAATTCCATGTGCCAACCCCGTACGGGAGTGTCATATAAAAATATAATTATATAACTAATTTAATGCCCGCCTTTTGGAGCTTGTTTTGGTTTTGAAGTGGTCTTACAGTTTTGGAATGCAAGTATAGTTTTCAGTTGAAATTTTTACATCTAACGAACGGACCCACAGAACATTATTATAGCAAATATATATACACCATAAAATTAAATACAGTTAAGGGGGACACACTTATTGTTAGTTAAAAAATGTAAAAGTTAGTAAATGAAATATTACCCAAAAAGTTGAAAAGATTGTGTAAAAAAAGTCCCAGCAGTTTCCAAGGAGCTAACAAGAGGAGTTCACATTCCAAATACTATAATAACAGATTTTGAATGCGTAATTTTGGCAGGGTAGTCAGACCAAAACTCATCTGCATATAAAAAGGGACATCTTTCTTAGTATTGTGTAGTTTTACTGCTTAAAATAATATAGGAAAACAAGAGGAAATTTAAAGTAAAATCATTTTTTCCTAAGATCGGGTTTTACTAGGTTTTTAATAAAACTTAAAACTTTTCTTTTTTTTACCTCTACACATTTAAATATATATTATATAATATAATATATATATATATATTAGGGTGGCGCAATTTGCCATGTAAAAAACTTTTCTTTTGAAAAGTTAAGCTCCCACCCCCTAATATTGTTCCATAT
>JAQFYP010002878.1:0-11851 GCA_034694865.1 Bilobella braunerae | reverse complement strand
CACCATGACCGGAACCCACAGTACCCACAGTACTCACACATGTTGACGAACCCTTAGTGGAAATGTCAAAAAAAAAAAAAAATTCAAGCAGGTAGTCATGCCAAATGTTTGTAATTAAAGAACAAAAAATATAGACTTTCACTTTGCACACATCATTAATTCAAGGGCCAATCAAAATAGCACTTATTGGAAATGAAATTGAAATAATACTGTATCAACTCTTCTAATTCCAAGTTATCAACGATTTTATTACGCATTTTGGTTTTTCATAACGGACGGCAATTTGTCATACCGCTGTACGTTATTCCTAGTTAACGGATAGGCGTATCTAAACTATGTCCATAATTAATTTCAACGCAAATCAAAATTACTTAAAATTACTTGTTCTCGATAAGCACTTACTGGAAATAAAATTGAAATAATACTGTATTAGCTTTTCAAATTGCATGATACGAACGAATATGACTTTGCGGAACTGAAGTTACTTCGCTGAAACCCTCATAGTTAACGGTTAGTAACATGGTGTAGCAAAACTTCTCATCAAAAATTTGTATGAGTTTGTGATGTTTGTTATAAAAAATATATCAATCCGAGTACCAGTTGTAACAAGGTTGACAAATTTGGCAACTCTTGGGATTTTGCATTGAATTTTTGCAAAAAAAAGAACCAATAACTTTAGTGAGAGGTTTTATGTATTCAAAGTATTAATGTATAATAAATGAGTATAGTGTATAGTATATACTGTACTATATACTATGTATATGTATAATATTAATGTATGTAAATATTAACCGTATGGAGGCAAAGGAAATTTGAAACTTGGCAGAATTGTTCCCAGTAGTAATAAAATAACAATAATTGATTTTCAAAAATCTATTACTAAATTTTAAAGACACTCCATGCCAAAACAAAGGAACTTTGCAGAAACCAGAAAACAGGAGTTTTATCATCATATTTTTTATAGTCTTATCTCAATATTCTAACTAAAAGTGTGTAATGCTTCCATTCAATGGAAGTGTGTTAACATTATTGTAAGATGCACAAGTACTAAAGGTTCATCAATTCAATTCAACAAAAGCAACAAACTCACTATTATAATATTTCATCTTTAGAATATGTTTTAAACAGGCTTTGTGGCCGAGCGGAGCCACACAAAATAAACCGTGGTAAAACGGTAGAATGAAGTAGCGGAAGTAGTGAGTGGAAGAAAGTGGTGACAGTTGTTGGGAACAGTAGAGAATAATAGACCATTTTGACCCCTAAAATATGGTTTAGGGTGTGCGAAGATATCAGAACTTTGCGTTTCCAATCATTTTCTACAAAACATTTTTTTGATATTTAGCATTTATTTTGACCCCAAAGAAGTGGACTGGCGTCAACAGGGATATCATAACTTTTCGTTTCAGATCATTTCCTACTAAAATCATTTTTTTTTACCCCCAAGGCGTACCGGGGGTACTGGGGTGTAAAGGAAGTTACTGGGGGTACCGGGGTCATCACAAATTTTGTTTCAAATCATTTCTATCAAAAAATCAATTTTTGATGTTTGACCACCCTTTCCCGCCCCAAGAAGTACCTCTGGGGGGAAACAAAAGTAAACTTAATCTGCGCACTACCTCAAAGAACTCATATCTGCAAACACATTTGAAATCGGTCTAGTAGTTGCTGAGATAATCGTTTTTAGTCAGACGGACGGACAAATAAATATAACATCATTATTTATTTATATTTATATTATTTGTACATATTAATAAACAAATAAAATACTGAACGACTTTGCTTTAATTATGGTCCCATTTAATATTCTGATTGCGACTGTGAAGTTTACAAGCGTAAATAGTTAAAAATTATTGCAAAGTTACTCATGTTTTCGGCTCACGGACGGATGCGTAGATCAAAATGCGGAGTCGCAAAAGCGTAGCTAATTAAATTTTCACCCGCAAATCACACTGGCCGACGTAATCAGCTAAAATCCGATTTTTGTAAAATTTCAAACAATTAAAGGAAATTGCGTTAATTGGAGTTCCCGTTTTTTCTCAGAAGTGGAAAAAGTGCTTAAATTTATTTAGCAAACATAATCAAATTTCTGTTTGGCATCGATGCCTGCAAAAACCTACTGGAGCTACAGGGGACAAATTTTTTCTTATAAATTGGTTATGCACCTGCCGTGGATTAGGGCCAACCTGCGAGCAAGGCTGCTTCCGGTTTTTTCAGGGTCAAAGGTCATATGTCAAAATGACCATAGTTTAATATGTTTTTTCCTATCCTACAAAGACCGCTCGGGTTCGGGGCGCTATAACTGGTAAATAAATAAGGTTTTGTGAATAGGTGGTTTTTGACCAAACTTCGGGTCATATTTAGTTTCGGTTTTTCTACGGTCAAGGGTCAAATGTCAAAATATCACAAATTTAACGTGTTTTATGCAATCCCGCAAAGACAGCTGAACCGACGAGCGCCGAATTGTTTGAATTAATAAGCTTTGTAAATAGATTTGATTTAGAGCTAAACTCCTGGTAAGTTGTACTTCCGGGTTTTCTAGGGTCGAGGGTCAAATGTCAAAATACCATTAATTTAAGGTGTTTTATGCATCCGAGCAATGAGCACCGGGGTAGGGCGCCAAATTGTGTAAATTAATGAAATTTGTGAATGTAGCAATCAAATTTTGCAATGATGCATTTTGATTCTGTCAACTTATGTTTTTCTATGAAATATAGCTCTACAGGCTAAATATTTTGTACATAATTAGGTTTGGTACTTGGGGTGGTTTAGCGGCAAACTCTAAACCACAAAATTAAACCCATTTAGTCCAATCCGCCAAGCCACTGTGGCTACGAACGCATGATTGTGTATATAAGTGAGCTTTGTAAATGGGCTGGGGTGATTTATAGCCAATTTCTGGGTGAAATTAACTTCCGTTTCTTCCAGCGTCAAAAGTCAAATGTCAAAATACTCATAAAATACAAATTTTACGGGTATTATTATATCCTGCTGAGACCGCAGGTGCTACAATGGCAATATTTTACATGTAAATGAGGTTGGTTTTTGGGGTGGTCAAACTCCTGGCAGTAGGTAGTTCCGGTTTAAGATTAAATATGGCTAGTCTACGCAGTTTACCTGAAATCAAACATGGAAGCATAAGCATTTGTTGTAGTATTAATTAAAAACAATCTTATAAAAATTATATAACTATTATAATACTAAATAATTGTACTTAGATGCAATTATGTGTATATTTCTGTATATTTAGAGCTAAAACTATTAGAACAAAATTATTAAAATTACAAATTAAAATGAACGTCAACTATTTTTTATCAAATTTCTTAAAGTTATATACCTTATAATGTAGTAACATCAAATGTTTCTGTATGTTTCTGTATGTACTTTTTTTTTCTATTTTCTAAATTATACATACACTTGATTATTTTTGCTAATTGAATTTAAGCACTTTCTCCACTGTTGAGCATAAAGCGGGAACTCCAACTGACTCAATAAATTGCGGTGTAACGTGGGCCACTTGCGTCAGTTTAGCGTTCTACCTAAGATTTGCATATTAGAAACCGATAAAAAATTGTCATTTTGCACATAATTATAGTCCTAGATCCGCGTTCTCGCCACTTATTACGTATATTTAAGTACTCAAATTTTGCCTAGTCACTCATGATTACTAAAATAAAGGCTTTCATACGTCAACATTGAAGCATCTTGACTTCAATCTTGAAGTCAAGATTGAAGTTTACTCATGATGTTTACGTCATGAGTAAACCGTTTTACAAATGATGTTTTCGTGTCAGAATTATATAAAAGAAGACTCTGGAAGGCAAAGAATACAGTTCAATTGTAACATTTGTGCTATCAAAATCTCAAATACATATAATCAGACATACAATCATGAAAGTCTTCATTCTGTTGTTAGCAATTGCAGTCGGTTCCTACGGACAACAAGGTATTATTACACTATTAAAATTTACTTAAATCATTCAACTTATTAGCAAGTCAACATGTAAGTAATTGAGAAGTACAATTAGTAATTGTTACAATTAAAATTAAACTTAAAAATGTCTTGGCGATCACCAAATGATGTCCAATGGCCTTGACAATGTACTAGTTTTCTAATATTAAATTACTATCATTGTAAACTATTCCTTTAGCCGTGGATTGGGAAAAGGTGGGTTCACTTTCGGACGACATTAATTCCAGCCTGGATCAAACAATTACGTCGATTGTTGCGACGGCTATGCGCGAAAATTATCTTGTTGGCGAATCATTCGGAACACGAATGATATCAGCTCGTACAACAGGGCAGCACATTCTCGGAAACGTTCGTAACGAGATTAGAGCTCAATCACTAAATCGGGCAAAGAGCACAAATTATTTGGATCAATTGGCAAATTGGTTCTTTGGTGTTCGTGACGATATTCAGCGTACTGCCAGCCAAATGTCAAGTTCGACCAGAAACGACATGCTCGGCGAAGTCTCTAGACTCGACGCTCATATTACCATGCTGCGCAACCAAATTCTTGCTTTGTTTCCCTACTAGAATTGTTATGATAATAACGCTAGAATCTAAAAGTTGCTAAGAAAGTTTACCATTATCCGCATTAGTTTCCTCTACTAATCGCATTGTAGTAGCTTACGTATTGTAACAGTATTGTCTGAATATAGTAGTTACAACAAAATATTACTTCAAAAAATGATGTATCATTTCATGTCAATTAACCATAGGTATCAAAATTTTATGTGAACTCGATTGAAAATAAACTCAGTGTTATACTAGCAAAAGTTTATAAACATATATATTTATATCTTTACGGCATGTGTTGGCTTCTAAAACATTTACTTCGTGTGCTATTAATTGCGTATTGCTAAAATGGCTCAGAGTGTACAATTTGTTTACTTTTTATTATTTTTTTATTTTAGTTACACTTTTTATGTCAAGCAGTTTCGCGTCGCACGACGTATACATAATATTGCCTAATTGACAATTGGATTAAAAATGAATACTCAATTTACTACTTACCGTAGGGAAGTCGGGGAAAAAGTGGTATCCCAAAAAAAATTTGTTTTTGCTTCTAGTAAAGTTTTTGAATACAAAAACAGGTAGACATTCTTTTTAGGTTAGTAACACAAGAAAAAGTACTCATTATTTTTTAAGTTAGAATATAAAGCAAATGTAATAAAACTGCTAACTTTGGCTGTCTTTGTTTTATGTAATGAAGTTTTTACCTTCTTGAAGAATTCTTGTGAATCAAAAAATGTTGGCAATTATTCATTCACTTTTTAAAACATTAAATCCCATTGTTTTTATTAAATTTATTTGCTAAAAAGCAAATTAGAGAAAATAAAAATTTGTGTTTACAATGCGGAGTGAAAGAAGCTAGTCGTAGAACAGAAAATTGTAATTATAGTATCTTTATACAAAATTTAAGAACAAAATAATTATTATGAAAATAATTAATTAGGAAACTTTTTAAGAGATGTGTTTAGTTTTGAAGAACAATTTTTGAAAAAACAATTATGAATCATTTGTGAGTGAATATAACGTGTCCTTTGGTGCTGAAATCAGAAATCAAATTTAGTAGTGCATGGTAAGCAAAGTCGACGATACAATTATTGATCGTTTGTGGTGTTGACATTTGATAATGAAAACATCTTAAACTTTAGTTTTAAACGTTAGTGGTTTGTAATTGGCTCAATTTATTTACGCTTATAACAAAAATAATATCGTCTCCTAACTGTTACCTCTGGTTACAAGTTTTCGAATTTCAAAATCCAACAAATGAATCAATTAAAAATCGAAATTCCCAAGCAAACCCTCCAGTTCTTACAATAAACCTAAATTTTGAGTTTTCAGTCAACAGGGAATATTTTCAACTGTGACCAAACAGAACCAGATTTGATTAAATTTCGTCTTATAACTTGTTTTTATCTAGGTTGTTAAGGCTTTGTATGTCGTATGTATGTTTTTGTATTCAAAACTCAACTCATATCAATAACTTTTATTCAATTTTATAGCATTAATCTTGTATTATTTACATTTCATTCCGTTAAATTGCACTAAACTTCAATTGAACTAAAATTTTAGCTCTACACGAGCTACCAGGAAATTTGCGAAATTCTATGTTTACTGGTTTAAGCGGAAGTAGAGATCAGCGGGTCAACAATTTTTTTATTTTAATTAATCGGTATACATCCACTACGCCACACTACCTGCGTACACACAGAACGTGTATATGATGCAAACTGTCAATTTTTTTTAAAAATTACGGTTCAGTTGTAAGCAACCTAAAATTTGTCGGAAAGATTTTTAAGAAAAGAGTCTGTTGAAAATCCTGCTCCAACAAGGTATCGTACGGAGCGCCTAAAGGCTACCCGCCTAAAGGTCACTTCCGAGGAGCCGGGGCTAAGGGTCCTGTCAATCGCGGTGGGTTAAGCGGATAACCGATGGTCTCGTTGTAAATCAATAACTGTGCTAACGACCTTGTCATTTAGCCAATTAATCAATTACTTTATTTTAGTCGAATTAAAACCAATTACAATTATTGACACAACGTTAAATTAACCTTACTTGTCAAGTGTCAAAAGTCGTCTCTTTCTTACAACAAAAACTTATCCCTATACCTTAACCTAGGGTATACTAAACAATCAGTGGCGGGAAAACAGTCCAACGGACAAACAGGCCACACCCTCTTTTAAAGCGTTTAGCGTGACGCTAAAATGTTCCTTATCATCATGAAAATTATTTACCTAAAAATGTTAGCCTAAGTCAATTGCTAATATCCAACAGAGTCTAAATTTTTGACGTCGATAGTACAAAACTAGCTTTGGCGGCTTCTGCTCACTGCCGAGCTTTCAGCGGTTAACCGTAGCAGTAAGGTTAGAAGATAGCCGTAACTGTTTTGTGTAAAATCTCAATTTTTTTTGTTTTAATTGCAACATACAATTTTGAAAAAATAAATAAATTAAAAATAGATAGTTCTGAACTGTATTTTTTAAATTAAACATAAACTGAACAAAACAAATGGTTGTGAATTCTGTTTTTTAAATTAAACAATATGAATCAATCAATTCACTTATTTTATCAACATGAATACGAAAGAATTAAATATGAAATACCGTCAAAGGTTAAAGTAGCTTGAGTCAAAGTTTTGAATGGGTACAATTAATTCAAAGTGTATAATGCAAAAAAAATGTTTTAAAATTAGTTATATAATAAACAATTAAAAGTTAGCTAAAATTAAGTTTGGCAAATTTACAGTAATTTAAGCAATAACGGAACGAAACGGAACGTGGCAAAGCCTGTGCAATCAGCTATTAGAAATTAGCTGTTAAACTTATTTAATCAGCCTAAATATATGTCAAACATAATTTACAAAGATCAATTTTTAGTCACAATTAACCAATTAAGAATCATTTATAAGTTAGTTAGTTTTATTTAGATTAAGAACTCATGATTTTATGTAAAACTGATAAAATATCAAATAGTTAATTTCTTTTAAATTTTAATTACAATTGACTAATGGTGAATTGTTTTTCGACAATTTGGAAGTTATAGTTAACAACCCCCAATTGTTTGTAATCCCAATATTCAAACGTAAAAGATTACCAATTATTAATTATAACTAACTAATTGGGAATAGTTTTTGAGCAATTTTAATGTCATGGTTAGCTTCAGAGTACGCGAGAACCTCCATTTACATGCCAGACTCAATTTCCAAAAGTTAATTATTCTACATTTTAATCATACCTAACTAATTCAGAATCACTCTTGAGTAAATTAGATGTGATTGTTAGCTTCAGCGCACGTAAGAACCCCCATTTACATGTAAAACTCAACTTCTAAAAGTTAATTTTTTTTAATTGTTAAATCACAATTAACTATTTGGGAATCGTTTTGAACAATATAAATGTCAGGGTTAGCTTCAGTATACGTAAAACCCCCATTTATTTGTCATACTCAATTTCCAAAAGTTAATTATTATTACTAATAATTAATTACAATTATGTAATTGGGAATTGCTTTGAAATATTTAAAGAACTATTTATACGGTGCGTTGCAGTTGCTATGTGTGCGGCCCGGTAGCAGCATCAATTTTTTCAGGTGCGGTCGAAGGTAAACCGCACCTTTTTTGTCTATCTATGCGAAAATAGTCCTTGATTTCATTAGGATACTATGATGTTTTTTTTATACAGATTTGAGTGGAGATTTGTATACTTCGATGTGTGCATCTCACGACGATAATGTTTAGGGCATCAAACAGCGCAAACGTTGCATTACAGTCGACGCTAGGAAAGCACTCGTTTTTGACGACTATTTATTTGCAGAAGAATTAACCGCATGTGACTTTTCCGAGACCTGAATTATTAAAAACTAGCTGCATCGTGCCGCTTCGCGGCACTCGTTTTCTAGCAGCTACCCGCAGTAACAACACTCCGGCCGTCATTTTAAGTGAAAGACTCCAGAAACTGGAGCTATCCGACCATTAAGACAACAAACATTAGAAACAATTCGCTTAATGTGATCAAAAATTAGTTTCTATTTGGAGTTTGACCCTATTTACTGCAGCTATCACCCTTCTCGTACATAGATTAATAACTCATAGTTAATGTGGCCCAACTTACAATGTGTTGAACACGGTTTTTTCTCCTAAACTGTCGCATATGAAGAGAAAGAAATTTTTATCCAAATTGGATATGATATATAGCTCACACAATGTCATCATGATTACCCCACAATCTTTATACGAAGTTAGTTGCACACTAATACTAGTCACTACGGGAACAAGATTTCCTGCCTTACAAGTTCAGCCTGTGAAAACATACGAGGCCAAGAATTTTCGATCCAGGTTTGGATTATATGAATCGGTAACCAGACAAAATTTTCCGATTCTCGACTGAAAGTTTTCATTTTTATTTTCTAGATTTTGATATAATTTTACGTTTTTGTAGCTTTTAAAATGTTTAAAGTATAAAATATATTTCACCGTAAGGTTTCGCCTGGAGTTTTTTTTAAAGAAGATGCAAAAATGTCAAAAACGCTTTTCTTGCTCCAAACTTTTTAAAGCCTTAAGAAATGTATATCAGATTCTAGAAGACATTCAACTAAAAATTTGAATTTTTGTACATTATTTTCTATATTTAAATATTTATTTAAGTTTTTTAAAAACGATTGGTTCAAAATTTGTTTTTGCTCCAGAGCCAAGATAATTTTAAGGACATTTTCTTACCCGCTTTTACAACTTATTGGACTTTATTTTTGAACTTTAGCCAAAAAATCTATCAGGCAATCTAAAAACTGTTAAAGCGTTGTAAGACAAAACACTAGTAACCTTGATCGTGGGGTTTTGTATGTTTCTGTATGAAAGTCTATTTTCCAGGCGTAAATTATTTGCACATTTGATAAATTTTGCTAAATGAATTTAAGCACTTTTCCCACTGTTGAGCAAAAGGCGGGAACTCCAATTGACGCAATAAAATGCGGTGTAGCGTTGGCCACTTGCATCAATCTAGCTAAAATTTGAATATTAGAAACAAATAAGAAATTATAATTCTGCGCACAATTCAAGTGATAGTTCCGTGTTCTCATCACTTAATACGTACATCGAAAGTACTCAAATTTCTGCCCAATCACTCATATTTACTGAAATAATGGCTTCAATACGTCAAGATTGAAGTTTACTCATGACGTTTACTCATGACGTTTACTCATGACGTTTACCTCAGGAGTAAAAGTTTTTACTAATGACGTTTTCTGATCAGAATCATATAAAAGAAGACTCTGGAAGTCAAAGAGTACAATTTAATTGCACCATTTGTTATATAAAAATATCAAATACATTCAATAAATTAGACATACATTCAGACATACAATCATGAAGGTCCTCATTCTATTGTTGGCAATTGCAGTCGGTTCCTACGGACAACAAGGTATTATTACACTATTACAATTTACTGAATAGATAGTTTGTTTAATAATTCCACTTATTAGCTTCTAGTTAACATGTAAGTAACGGAGAAGTAAATAAGTAGTACAAAATTAAACTCAAAAACGGTTTTAGCGATCTCCAGATTATGTCCAATAGCCTTGATAATATGAGCTAGTTTATAGTACTAGTTTTCTATCATAAAATTTCTATCATTAACATTTGTAAACGATTTCTTTAGGCGTGGATTGGGGAAGGGTGAGTTCACTTACGGAAGAAATTAATTCCAGTCTCGATCAAACAATTACCTCGATCGTATCGACGGCTATTCGCGGAAATTTTCTTGTTGGCGGACCATTCGGAACACGAATGTTAGCAGGTCGTACAACAGGGCAGCGCATCCTCGGATACGTTCGTAACGAAATCAGAGCTCAATCACTAAATCGAGCAAAGAGCACAAGTTATTTGCATCAATTGGCAAATTGGTTCAGCGGCGTTCGTGCCGATATTCAGCGTACTGCTAGCCGAATGCCAAGGTCAACCAGAAACGACATGCTTGGCCAAGTCTCTGGACTCGACGGTCGCATTACCATGCTGCGCAACCAAATTCTTGCTTTGTTTCCCTACTAGAATTGTCATGAAAATAACCCTGGAATCTCGAAAATTACTAATAACGCTTACCATTTTCCGCATTAGTTTGATCTATTGTGTACCTTATTGTAGTAGTTTACGTATTGTAACAGTATTGTAGTAGTTAGAACAAAATATTACTTCCAAAAATTAATTTAAATTTACATTTATCGGCAATTTATTTGTGGATCGAATTTTCTATATAAACCGGACCTCTATTAGGTATCAGAATTTTATGGGAACTCGATTTAAAATAAACACAATTTTAGATTAGCAAAATTTTAAAAACATATTTACATATATCATTAAGGCTTTTATTGGCTGTTAATTTTTTTCGTGTGCTAATAATTGCATATGGCTAAAATTGGTTCGAAGCGTTCAATTTATTTACTCTTTATCACTTTTTTTTATTTTAATTACTTTTTTATGTGAATTATTTTATAATTTTGCGTCGCACGACGCATAATTATTTTGCATAAATGACAATTGAATTCAAAATGAATACTCAATCTCCATTTTACGGTAGGAAAATCGGGAATAAAATCGCATCCAACTATAATAAGAAATAAATTTCGTATTTGCTTCGAGTAAATTTGTTTCACACAAAGACAAGTAGGCATTGCGTTTCAATTTAGTGATTTTATAAAACAAATATACAGGATTGGTCGCAAGAAAATGATAGTAGGCCAACGTCTTCTTGTACTTGTATACATATATATTTTGTAATTCCTTAACACCAGAAAATGTATGTATGATCTTGTCAGTTGACAAATTTAATAAAACACGCACTTAGTTTATAAATGAGCTAAAGGGTTAAAAAGAACTCTTCATCCCTATATACCCCAATTCATTTTTTAGGTTTAACAGAAAGCCTTATGAAGGTACGGTAAGGTTTACAAAAAAAAATTATTTTAAAATTTTAACTATAGGTCGTAGTAGGAGCATATAACTTACAACAAAGTTTTAGGATGCTAGTACTTAAGTATGCTTTTACTTTTACTTTTATAGTAAGAAAAATATAAATGAGTATATAAATACTTATAAGATTATCTCATCTGCAAAGGCTAAAGTAGCGACAATATCAAAGCAACACACCCCAATTGGATCCAATTGTTAATCAAAATTAACTAAATATAAAGCGACTTTTGAGCGATTTCAAGGTCAAAGTTAGCAATTGTAACCTATCAGAAATATCACCATGCACACGAGTGCAAATTCAAACCCTAATAAAAGCGCGCTGCTGCGCACTGGAACTACTCTGTTGAAAAAAAATTGGTACCGTGCATCTAATGTGAGCTTTT
>JAQFYP010002877.1:0-11852 GCA_034694865.1 Bilobella braunerae | reverse complement strand
ACCCTTGGAGGGGCCCTGACCCTCTGCCTCTGGGTCGCGACCTCTAAGTTCGTGTCAGAGGTCAAGGACCCTCAAGGTCAAGGACCCTCAAGGTCAAGGACCTCGTGGCCCCGACCCCAATCAAGGTCAAGTTATCATTATGGACCCGAGGAAGTCGGCCCCGCCCCTCGCCCACGCTACATTCCAATGACTCCCCCCTCCATGTCGCACTACCGTTGACATCTACGACACATTTACCCTGCGCATGCACATGCAGCTACAAACACAAAAACCTGCCTCACTCTTGGTAAACACTTCGAATAACTAAGCACGGACGGTTTCGCACGCTCAGCTACGGCCCGCCATACAAAATGTAATAAATCCTCCAATGAGATTTTATTTAAATGACACTACGTATTGAATGGTAATAACGCTAAAGCGCTAAAAATGATTGGCTTAACCAAAAAAAATTTCATATTATTTGAATCGTCTTTGAACCTTTTTTTTACAATGTTGTGTGGTTGAAAAGTAGTGCGAATGCAAATAAACCAGTTCATTACTTTGAAATATTGTCACGACCACGATGTCACCGACCTTCAAGGACACCGTGGACGCGACAGTATTAGGTTATGTAGCATTTAGTCACACGTATTTGCAGACGTGTGTCTGCCGTGGCTGTAGTTCTTATCAGTTTATCAGTTTGTCATGTTGTCGGTTCATTGGTCTGTTCGACCTTGTGTGACCACTGCTATAAATAGCAGTGGCCGTGTAGTTGTTCTGGGTCACTCGTCATTTCTCCCTTGTCTTATCCAGACCTCTGGCCGTTGCCATGTCGACGATTCCCCACCTTGACCCGCCGTGACCCCGGTCAACCTTGTACCCCTAGTCTGTAGCTCGCTGCAAATAAACAATTAGTTGCAACTGTTTTCCGTCGTTGTCTGGTCCAGCGCTCATTTCGCCAAGCAAGTCGTCGTGTCCACTCTACCGTTGAGCGCATCACCCACGGTTCATTCGACGTTTCGAGAGTTCACGGCGGCGTCGGATACGCGCCGTGACAATATTAAATTATAATTAAGTTAGCAGGCTAAGTCAGTGGCTAATTCATACGGGGTGTTGTGCGAGTTGCTTTACTCTGATATGGGATTTTGGCCTGTAGGAAAGAGAAGCGTAATTCGTGGGGAACCTCGTCCCATAAGGCCTGGGTTAAACTGTCCGTGCTTAGTTATTCGAAGTGTTTACTAAGAGTATTATTTTAACAGTAAATCGTTTTTCAACAAACATTTAAAAAAAAATCTATAATAATCTAAATAATTATTTTCGAAATTGTCGATAATTTGATTGTCTCCGAAATGTAAAACAAAACGTGTTCTATCCATTACCGCATACTCAAAACTTGGCAATACCATGGCATATTGTCATGCCATGGCCACGTAAATAAAGTTTGTATATGGGATGATTTATGATCAAACTCTGGGCAGTAGGTATTTCGGGTTCTCTCAGGGTCAAAGGTTAAATGAGTGTATGCTTAATTTTGATACGATTCGCGTATATTATTCAAGCACTTACTCTAGAACCTAAAGTTGGTTTATTTCCCAAAACAAGGGAAGCGTATAACTGGAGAAAACTTGGGTCAAACTACAATCATAAACTAAGTTTCGCTGACTTTTAGCTTTTTTTTTCTAACGGTTATTTTCTTTATATCTTACATGGGAAGTATTTCAACTGTAGCACGTGTTGGGATGGTTCCATGTCATTACGTCAAAAACAAACACGTCGAAACAAAGAGGTCAAAAGTACAAAGAGGTCAAAAATAATGATGTCAAAAATAAGAAGACTACAGTAAAACTAGATTCAGTTTTAATGGCCACATTTTAATCCACATTTGAATTTTTACCTCCTTGAATGACCATTGTTTTAAATATTGACTTTGTTATTAAATGCTGCTGTTGTTGTGTAATATTAATTTAACAATGCAGGAAACTGAAAAATCAAATTGCCTGAACCAAGTTTTGTTAAAAAATTATTTGAACATTTAAATTTCTTTTACTTAAATTTTTAATTAAAAGTGATTTTTAAGAAATAATTTTGGTAACAGTTTAGTATCAGACCTTGTTGAAATCTTATGCTGTAGTATGTCTAATAGACTCAGTTTTTGACGCTAATCACGAATATGTCGGTAGCTTAATGCAACAACCCTTAGTTCAAAAAGGATTCAATTTCAAAACCCATTAACTGAAAACCCTTTTTTTTAAACCTAAACCATTCTAAAAAAAACTAAAATTCTTAAAACCGAATCTTTAAAATAGAAGAAAATCGTTGAACTTTGACCCCTTGTGACTTTTGAACTAAAGGTCGCTGCGTATAACCATAAACATATTCTTGATCGGCGTAAAAACGAGTCGATTAGAAGTATAAGACATAAGATTTGACAAAAACAATTTTTGAATAAGGCAGGATGCTAAACTACCCCATATTTTTGCTAATTATTATACTGTAAATTTCTGAAATGTCTTTTATTTTGACCTCTTTGTTTTTGACGTCATTTTACTTTAGACCTCTTTGTACTTTTGACCTCTTTGTTTTAGACGTCTTTGTTTTTGACGTCCTTGCTTTTGACCTCTTTGTTTTGACCTAATGACTAGCTTCCGTTGGGATATGTCACCCCAACACATGAAAAGGTCACAACCCAAAACTAATAATTTTGGTAGAAATTTATAAATAGAGATTTGAATTTAATATTTAATTAGTTTCAGTTTTTGATGTGCACATTGAAATGTCAGTTTAATTCGAGTGTTCAACGTGTACGTCGAAATTTCAAAAGGCACATCGAAAAATATAAATACTTGGAAATTTTGATGTGCATTGCGAAAAATCAAATAAAATGGGAATTTCTATGTGCATACCGAAATTTCGATGCACCCCTTGAAAACTTCCTACACGTTCTATAATAAAGTTTTCTGATCCATTTTTTGGAAAACCTTATGGGAAATAGGCCGTGATTTTCATTGTTTCACATTGTTTTCATAATTTTTACAATATTTGAAATTCATAATTTTGAAAAATTCTAAAAAATCAGTTTATGAATTTTACAACAAACTTCTACTAAAATTATTAGTTTTGGATCGTGATCTTTTCATGTGTTGGGGTGACATATCCCAACACGTGCTACAGTTGAAATACTTCCCATGTTAGACAGCTCCAGATTTTAGGGTTTGTAAATTGTAGTGACGGCGGGAATATTGTTTTTACGGAAAGCGGCTAGCTACCAAGCGTCGTGAAGCGCCGCGGCCCAGCTAGTTTTCCTATAAGTCTGGTTAATTAGAAATAATTGCAAAAGTTCTTTTTACTTGTTACATTTCGTCAAAAATGTAAATTTCCTGGTTAAATAGTAACAATTGTAAAGGTTTTTTTGCTTGTTCCATTTGGTCTAAAATGTAAATTTCCTGGTACCAACTTGACTATGATGCAGAATGGAATACGTTTAAACAGTATAACGCATATAAACAGAGAAAATTACAGAATAAATTTCTAAATAAAATAATGAAAACAAACAAAGTTAATAATTTCACATGATTTATTTCCAGCCAAACAAATGTTGTTCTTAACGAGTGCTTGGACGGTTTTAATGGTGAAATTTGGCACTGTTATCCTATGGGAATTTTACATTTGGTAAATGTCCACTTACAAGTGTCTACATTACATCGATGGAAAACTGACACATTGGCGCACAAAGTTTAGGTTAGACAAACGCAAATGTCTAATAACCAAAAACATTCAAAATTCGTTCACTTTCATAAATTATTCATTGAACGAATCAAAAAATGCTGTTTCCGCCCGTTTTCTTGAATAAAATAAGCAGCGTTTTTTAACTAGTTCATGCTTAGGGTTTTCGAAATTTACAATGACGTTACACTTTTGCATTTTTGCTAATTAAATATGTATACTTTGGATATTTTGATTTTGGACGTTTTCTTTAATATAATCACTTGCTCTTTTGCTACCCTCCATTTGGACTACCGAAATTTACAAATAGAATCATACTGAAATATTTGAATTTAATTAGTTTCCGTTGGATTTGATTAACTAATTGATTGTTTATTCATGGTTTCTATCTTCCTCTTAAACACAATAACAATTCTTAGTAAAATAGTGTTTTCTTTTATGCTGATCATCCGCTCAGCGGGAATGTCAAATAACGTGCGTTGTCCCAAGGTTGGTAAAGCACCGTTCGTCTCATCGACGACGGCGTTGTTTGTCCTATTAGGGTTGTCCCACTCTACTCAAAATGCATTGCGAAAAATTGCCAGAAGATTTGTGACCGATTGTTTATTTGAAATTTCAAAACAAACTTAGTAATTTCTCTTAATTTCATTTCAGCTAATTTAAGAATGGATTTAAATTGTAGTTAAAATTTGGTAAATTCATTCTTTACTATATGTTGAATGTTGCAGACATTGGAGAGCAGTATAATTTTATTGGATTAATTAAACCAATAAATTTAGAAGAAAAGAAAATTGAGAAATAATTAGGGAAATTATTCAAGGCAACTGCAAACGGCTAATTCCCCAAGTAACGTCCCAAATTTTATGACAATTTTTTCGCATTGATTTGGCTGGAGTGGGAGGTATTACCTTATTAGAAGCCGGCCTTGCGTTGTCTAAAAATTGTTTTTCTTTAAATTTTACAGTTTTATAATGTGTTACCATGACAAGGGAAGCGACTAGCAATTTCCAGCACCTGGACTTTGTATCGTAGTCAAGGAGGGTCATGAAAGCTGGCAAATAAATTTTTTGAATCAAAACAAAAACTTTTTTTAATTTAAAACATAAAGTTTTTGACGTGTTTTGTGTCCTAGGCTAACGATTGTCCAATTGTTTTGTTAAAAAACGTGCGTTGGCAATAAATTTGCGTTATTTTTAATTTGAATAAAATGCAGCAAGTAAAGCAAAGACAAATAACCAACACAGAAATTAGCAAACGTAGTTGTGTAGGAACAACATCATAATCATCCCGGAAAATAATTATGAAATCCTCTTCTTATTAAAAATTATGCGGCTAACCCGAAAAAAATAAGTATTTGCAAAGCAGATAAATTATTCTGACAACGTATGAGCCTGTGCAGTCTTAAAAGTAGCACAATATCGCAAAAATGGAAATAATTGACATATTTCAAATTGTAATGGTGATCATTTCAACTTTCGGTGTAATTGGTAATGTATTTAGCATTATCATTCTTGTGAAAAGGAAATCAAAGTCTTCCATTGACACAATATTGCTCAGCCTCGCAATTGCCGACTCCATGGTGTTGGTCGGCTACTTTGCAATTTATACATGGTTTCTTATTTTTTGCGCGCTCTTTCCAACTACGGATGAACTGTATCGCACTCTAGTAGCCTTTGTCTTACTTTCAGGTAGACATACCTAACCTCGCTAATTTCTAATGCCCAACCTAAGGTTAAGTTACTGATTGGATTCTAACAACGGTCCTACAGATGATATATTGTAATTCCGAACTCAAAAACTTCAAACTTTCTTCAAATTAACCCTATAGTTTCAAACCTATTAGTACGTTTGGAGCATATGCTGTATTATTTCTAAACAAAGCGTTTGCATAAATGGGTTCCTGAGGTTTTACATTTCAAAACAACAATGAGAAAAATCTAAAAAAAAAAAAACTGACTGAAAAAAACACTACTTTGCTTTTTCCGGATGTAGTTGTATTAAGTATTATTTTTAATGATTTCAAGGTCAATCATGGTCGGCGCTGCTGACAACTTTAGTGAGCCTCGAGCGACATGTCGCCATATGTCACCCACTCAAGGTGCGGCAATTCTGCAGCAGAAGAAACACTCGGTGGGCTGTTGCTGGAGCGCTGATGTTGTCGGTCGGTCTGGAAATATTTCAACACATTGCCCACTTTCTGTTTGGTTACTACGGATGGTATCACAGGTTTGGAAGGGAAGATGATGGATATTTTGGAACTAATTCCGGTAGACTTGTGCACCAAGTGTACATATTAACACTGTATTTTATAAAATTTGGTGTTCCGCTAATAACTATTGTCTACTGCAGCACCACAATAATTTGCAGTGTGATAAAAGAGAGCAATGTGGCAGATCAAAGTTTTAGACAAATCACAAAAATTTGCCTCCTTGTTGCCCTGGTGTTTTTCCTGAGTCAGATTTGTTCCGCTGTAGATGATGTGGGATATAGTATTTTTGGATTATATTCGATTTACCTTTATAATGCTTCGGATTTTATGTTTTTATTAAACTCAGCTTGTAACTTTGCAATCTACGTTCTGATGGGAAGCAAATTCAGAAAAGACTTTTACAACCTTGTTAAATGGAAGTGCACCTAATTATTACTATTATGCACTTTATTGTAAGGGTTCCATGCCATTAGGTCAAATCAATGACGTAAACATCAATGGCGTCTGCAATTTAGAGATCAACAGTGAATTACGTCAACAACCCTGACGTCCACAAAAATGAGACTTCCTATCCACAGTGAAATAAATCTACTAACTAAAATTATACATCATTAAAAAATAACTGAAATACAATAATTTAATTAAATTTAAATTTAATCTTAAATTAATTTCGATTATTGTAGTGTAGGTGTCTGAATCTAGGAAGATCAATACTTAATTGTAATGATAGGGAGCGACACGGTAATAAAGCGAATTGAAATTGAAAATTAAAACTTTCAAACAATGTTTTCATGCACAATAATGGGTGACTACGCTAGTACTAACTAATTGTTATATATAACTAGTATAGAAACCTGTCCTATAGGACGGGAAACAAAAAAGTGTAAATTTTTGTTTTGGAGAAAGACCTCTGCTGATATGTGTTGCCTCTGACGGCTAAATTGATACTGAATTAAAAAAGGCTTTGAGAGTTGCGCATGCGTGTTGTGTTGAGCAAAAATTCTCTACATGTAAACTCCAATCTCTCCCCCCTACTACCTTCTTTTTGTCACACACGGCAGGCTTTAATTTATTAGCGATACCCATGCAATTTATACGCAGAATTCCGCTGACTAATTTTTGACACCATTTTTGAAAAAAACTAAAAATGAAGAATTTTAACTTTTCAAACTTTCCTTTTATAATTTTTTAAGAAAGGCTGATTTTTTATGAAATTTCGAATAAATTTTGAAGTGAAAGTTAAGACAAAATAAAATTACAAACGCTTGAATTCGAACTCACTGCGATTGTTATGCACTCCTCAACTGCAGCATTATCTTAAGCCTAAGTTTGAACTTGAGTGTCAAACTTAGGTTTCAGTATATAAAGTGAGGATTTTTACCCCTGGTAGAAGAGTTGACCGTTATTTTGGCGGGAAAATGAGTTCCTGTACAAAGTGAACAGGACTTGAGTTTTTTATCCCCACCCAAGAGAAAGTTTCGACGGGGGTTAAAACTTCTCCCTGTAAAACAATTAGATGTTGTCAATGTTTTGACCTAATGACACACACTTACCTGTTTACAAACTTACTTATTACTTAACTTACTAACTTATTACGATTATAATAAAAGGCACCTCGTGGGCCACAGTCGGAAATAGGCTCCTACTTTACGAAGCTTTTTTATGCTTTTCAAACAGGCCATTCGGGTAATGGGTTAGCGACGCACTGCTAAAGCTGGAGTGGCACGGCTTTGAATCTTTATTTAGCTTCATATATTTTTTTTTCTTACAATTTTTTGTAAGTGCGTTATATCAATTTTGTAAGTCATAAATTTTTAACCCAATTAGTTTAACAACAATTAAATGTTTGAAATTGATGCGTCTTACAATTATTCTAACTTTAGACATTTCTAACCACGATGAAGCTAGCTCAAACATTCAAATAACTTAAAAACGATTCCAAGTTAGTTAATTGCGACGTTTACAAAATTAGTCATACATAAAACGAGTTGCTTTTAAGTTGATTGCTGTGAGTTTTTAATTACAGTTAACGAATTAAAAATCTATTTGATGACACTTGATTTTGAAAAATAAGGCCAATATACTTCGTAAGAGTATTCCCCGTTCTATGACGGGCTTACTTAGCTAGTAAATAAGTAAATTACTATATTACGACCAACTCTGTTACTAAAACAGAGTTGGTCGTTGGCGGTTGGTGGTTGGTGGTTGCGGTTGGCGGTGAGTGGTCAGGCAAATGTCAAAGTAATCATTCTATGACAACTTGGAAAATGACCCCAACAAAAGTTGTTGCTCTTATTAAGGGGGACAATATTTCTTCGGGGTACTTTTGACAGTGGCCCTCCAATGACCCCCACACTGACCCATTCACCTCGAAATGACATTAAGGTCAAACCCTACTTTTGCATGAAAAGAAAAATTATGATAGTTTAAATGACCTCAGAGCCTTTTTTGACCCGGAGATGACCTCTTGACCTCAAAGTGAGCCTTCAATGTCAAATCCTACTTTTGCATGAAACGAATACGTACGTGCGTTAAAGCTAACTATAAACTCCAAATTCCATAAAATTATTTCAAATTAGTTAATTGTAATTATCAGTGAACGGGACTTAACCTAAGTTAACTTAGGACGGGTTTCTTTGCTAGTAAAATTGATAAACTTGATCAGCGTATGTTTTTGGCAATCTTGTTAAATCCAATCTTTTTTAATTTTTTAAAAGCAGGATCTACTGTTCATTTACAGCCGTAAGGCATGCATAACTATTTCTGTTTGTAGCTGCACTCGCATGCGCAGTGTCAAGCTGTCGTAATTTATCAACGGTAGTGCTGCATGGATGTGAAGTGGGCAAGGGCGACTTCCTCCTGTCCATATTGGATCACTTGACCTTACGAACTTGGAGGTCGCGACCCAGAGAAAAATGATCAGCGACCCTCCAGGCATGACAAGAATCTCACGGAGATTTGGAGCTCTACCAAAATTGCGTTAGTTCCTTTTGCACCGCCTCCGACTATCCTCCGCTATTCACTGATACCCGATTTGGCTGCCAATTTCGTTCTTGTCTCTTCGGTGTACTTTCTCTTTTCTCAGGCTCCGCCTCCAAACTTTAGCCCCGCCTCCTGCGACACCTTCGGCGTAGATATGGGCGTAAACATCAACTGTTAGGATAAGTGTTAGGATAAGTCAATCTATCTCTAGTGCCTATTCATAACTTTAGTTTTTATCGCTTCCCTTCACGGATCCCCAAATCTGTAATTTTTCTTCAGTTGCATTGAACCACAACAATAAATATATTCTATTAACTGAGTTATTCGTTCACCAACGCCAGGGGCGTTGCTGAGATGGAAAAATTATAAGTATTTTGTATTCTAAAACTTCCAAATCTTCGCTTTCCATTTGAAGAATGTTTAAAAAAGTGTTTTGAAACATGAATTTGAGCACGATACTATACGTTACTTGTGGGAATGTCCGTCCGTCTGTCTGTCCGTGCTGTTGCACGATAACTCTCGAACGAGTTAACTTTTTTCAAATCTTATTTTAGCTATAGGTAGTAGTGGTCAAGGGTGAGGCAAAGTTTGAAGATGGGTCACAGGGGTCATACCCTTCACCCTCATTTTGACAACCCCTTAAATGACCAAAATCCGTTTGGATTTAACAAATTTTTGCTGGTTTTGAATTAACCCTCGTAGCTATAAAAATTTATGCGTACGCTACATCCGCTTGGCATAGCAAATGCACATCGCTTATTAGTAGCGGAAGCGAAGCGAAAGCTGCTTATGTTTTCGTCATTTCTGTCCGTCCGTCTGTCTGTCTGTGTGTCTGTCCGTCTGTCCGTCCGAGCCTCACGATTATCTCAGGAACCACTCAACGTATCTCCAATCTGTTTTCGGATATGAGTTCCAAGATATCCGACCCAGTTCAAGTTTATTTTAGTTTGACCGGTAGTGACCCCCTTGAGGGTCAAAGGTCAAGGGAAATCATTCTATGACAACATGAAAAATGACTTCTACAAAAGTTGTTCCTCTTATATAGGGGAACAACATTTGTATAAAACACTTTTCTCTGTGACCCCGTAATGACCCCCAAAATGACCCCTTGACCTCAAAATGACCTTTCAAGGTCAAACCCTACTTTTGCATGAAACAAGAAGTTATGATGGTCTCAATGACCCTAGAGCCCCCTCTCACTTACCTGGAGTGCCTCCGTCCTGTACAGCTCCAATTTTTTTGAAAAAATTTCCAAATAATACTTTTATGAAAAAAACTTTTTTGAACATAGTGAGAATTCTCACTACTCAAAATTTCGAAACTTTTTTTTGAAAACCAAAATTTTTGAATCCTTATGGGGATTTTGCCGTAGTTTTTTAACTTTTACGTGGTCCCCCCTTCCAAAATTTTCGAGATTCATTGCCCTCAAGCCTCGGGGCTAATCACAACGGCTACATCAGAGTGATGTAGAGCTCCGGACTTTTGTTGCCGAGTCCTCCCTACCTCAAACCGGTACTTATAACTTTCTCACTTTCTTCGATTCCGAACCGGTAATTCGATCTCAAACCGGTACTTTGAAACTTTTTTCACTTTCTTTGATCTCGAACCGGTATTTTGGACTCAAACCGGTCTTTTGTAACTTTTTTCACTATTTTAAAACTCTTACCGGTATTTCGAACTCAAAACTTTTTTCACTATCTTCGATCTCAAAACAGTATTTTAGACTCAAATCGGTATTTTAAAACTTTTTTCACTATCTTTGATTTCAAACCGGTATTTCAAACACAAATCGGCACTTTAAAACTTTTTTCACTATCTTCAATTCCAAACTAGTTTTTCGAAGGCTTACCGTAAATCCTCTTTTAGTACCCCTGGGGCACTATTTCTTTGGGCGACTTTTACCCTGGGGCTCTAATAGAGGCATGGGGTATTATTAGAGGTGGGGCACTATTTCTTCCTAATGCAATCTACAAATTTTCCTACATCAGATCAATCCAAGTTTAATGATTGATTTGACAAAAACCTAGAAAATTGCTACTCCATTTCATCTGGGTTTTTATTAAGTTCATTGCCTTTGTCCTCTGAATCACTAGTGAAAATTTTAATTTCGTTATTAAGTAGCGTCTAGCTGCTTTATGGGAAGATTCATTCTTGCCATAACCAAGTGTTCATGGAACGAATAAAACCAAATGCTTACCATTTGGTAAGCATTTTGTATTCTTCGTTTCCATGAACACTTGGCCATGTCCAATTGTCCAACGTGTCATAACATCCAGCTGTCTGTCCGTCTGTTTGCGCCATTTATTCCAGAACGCGTACATTTATCAAATCTTTTTGCGGGAGAATTTTCTAAAGGTCTATCGGGTGGTTATGTTCGAAGAAAGGTCATGGGGGTCTAACCATTCCCACTCATTCGTACCTACGACCCAGGTGGCACCGAACATTTACCTCTAACATTAAGTGCGATGACCTCCTAACTGACTCCAAAACCGAAAAATAATTGTTTGCGCGTTCTTATTCGTGGAATTCATTTCCATTAGTTCAATAAGCTACTTATGTTACGTGCGTTTGCGACGGTATATTATCATCCTATTAGATGTAGGGACAGCTGATTCCGCTTAAAAAAATTTTTAGTAAGTATAACTAACCTCGATTTAACTTAACTTTATTTTAAGGTAAAATGTCCTTATTTTTGTGAAACTTGTGTTTTTTAACAATTTAATTTCTTTAATAAAAATAAAATTTAAAAAGTAATATTTTATTGATTTTTAATTATGCAGTTATTAACAGCAATTATTAATTACTTTTGCATAACTTTAGTTTAAATTTCAATTGAACTTGAGTTTTTTTCATTAGCGGTCGTATTAGTGCATGGCATAAGATACCCTCTATCATTGCCCCATGGGGTACTATTAGAGGTGGGGCATTATTTTTAATTTTCCCGAGGAGACTGGGGCAC
>JAQFYP010002876.1:0-11852 GCA_034694865.1 Bilobella braunerae | reverse complement strand
TACACTATTCATATTGTCAGATACTTTAATACGGATTCTATGGGCTGTGTTCCCAAGAGAATCCTTTAACCTAATTAAATAAAATAAAAAATATATAGAACTAAAAATACGTAAACACATAATTGCTAGAAGAATTATACCTCATGCAAAACACTGAAACATATAAATTATAAAATTGATTAAATTATAATTAACAAATGTTGGGATTTTAGAACAAGTTAAAGGGTTTTAGAGGATCACTAACAATTAATTAACAGCTATTAAATTTTGACCACAATTAAGTAGACTTGATTAGTCGCCTAGTTCTATCGGTTCTAGATTATATTATGTCTAGATATAATTCTTCTAGATATCACTAGTTCTAGATATTATTCACTCTAGATATTTATCTTCTCGATATGATTCTCTAAATAGGTTTCCTTACATATTACTAAATGCTTCCGATCCCGACTTTTGACTTTTGTTAGAAAGTTGTTAGTTGTGTCAATTTGTCTTTTTTCTGCTATGCAGTAATTGATAGCTCACGGCTGAGGCGAAAGAAGACACATGAGCGGTGCGGTAAGTAGTTTGACATTTTTTATTCCTGAAAGTAGAAAATAAATTTTGACACCTATTTTTAAAACAGCGGAATTTCAATTTGCAATTTTGAAAGGTAAAAACACAATTATTTTGTGTTTGTATTCTTGAACTGAGAATACTAAAAAATTGGTTTTTGAAAAGGGATTAAATAAATCGAATGGCGGAAAGGTCAAGTTAATCCATTTTTGCGGGGTTTAAGCCTTTCAATTGAATTATTTAATTGTTTTAAGAAGGAAATGGAGTTGAAACTAGAGCATAAAAAAGGGAGAGGGTATTTCAGGTGACATGCAAAAGATCGACTAAAATAAGAAAAATGACAACAAAACTAACTATAAAAGAAAGTAATATAGGAAAAACGTTTTTTCAAGTTTTCTAATTTTTTTTAAACTGTAGGTAGAAATATATATGGCAGTTTTAAAGAAATTTAGAATTGATCATCAATTCTACAAACATTTTGGGTTGTAGAATACGAAATCAATTGTTTGGAGGTGACATTGTAGGGTGATGCTCTCGATATTGGCCATTACTTGCTCATTGAAATTGACAATTGTGCAGGAGGTAGGATTTGCAGTAAATTTCAAATTCCTGCAGCTCAACCCAGAGGATACGCGCATGACGCGCCTATTTTAACCATGATATTATTTTTAAGCCAAAAACACTCATCTCTTGAAAATTGCAGAGAATTTTCTTGTCAAAAACCATGCCGTATTTTTTATTGCTCAGACTTCTCGCCACCAAATGATTCAGTTAAAATAAAGTGAAGATTCAGAAACATTAAATCTAAAAGTCTCTTGAAAAGAAAAACCAAGCGTGTTAATTTGTTCAAGCGAGCTCAATTTTTAGAAATCTAGATTTTTTTTTTTTTAGAAAATTATACAAATTAATTTTTGAAATTTTGAATTTGAAACCAAGACGGGGACCAAGATTTGCAGGGATATTTCCAGTCCGTCTCGAAAAAAGTGGTTTGCGGCTCATTATGAAGGGAATTTGTGACCTTTGAGAACGAAAACAAAATCTTGACCCCACGTTAACGCTTAGAAAACTTTTAGTCGTTTTGCAGCACACTATCTTATTGTTTCTGTTGTATTTAATTGTCCACAAGTTGTCTGTCGTTTTCTTATTAAACAAATCAAACAAAACACAAAATGCTCCGTCTCCTTGCATGTTTGGCCCTATTGGCTTGTGCTAAAAGACAATTTGACGGGTGCGAATCCTTAACTTTGCCTTTATCACTAGCTTGGACTCCAAAGCGTGAGTTCTACAGGTAAAATTTCAGTAATTGTGACAAATGCGTGAAAATTTTCTTTCTTTGAATTTCTCACAGTTCTTGCGGTACGCTCTCAAAGTTGAAACTAAACTTCCAAGTGAAATCAGCCTCCTTTGACATCACTTGTCACGATCCAGTACTGAAAGTGATTTTTAATGAACCAAGCGACCTGAGACCCTTCCCTTTCATACCTCATGACCGTCTAAATGACCTCTCGTTTGGTCATGTGAGTCTAGTACGCTACATTACGTGCGTTTGAAACTGTTTTTGTCATTAACAAATGTTTAGAGACTGGTTGGTTGAAAATGGGACCGTGGAGAGTCCAAGAACGGCCGATTTCAAGGTTGGACTGTCTTAGCTTGATCCGGACAATCACAACACCGTTTGGAATATCTACATGCCAAATGCCACATAAGGTTTGAATTTAATTGAATTTAGGTTAGGTTAGGTTAGGGTTAGGTTATGTTTTGTTGCTGGGTTGTAATTGTGAAATTCTGTTACCCTAGCCATATGACAGTCTCTTTTTATTGCCACTGATGCATATTCCTGGGCGTTGGAGTACGTCTGTTTTGGCAGTGACACTCCTGTTGGAAGACTAAGTTTTTGGAGTCGTCGAAAATATTTGGAGCCTTTGGTAGAGAGGACGCTCCACACAATTGCAGCCTCCCTTGGCTTCCCAAGAGACAACTTTATTGACATGGAACACAGTGATTGTTTGGTGTGAACCTTATTTATTCCATGAACAAGTAATCTGAAATTTACATACAGTGCATTAGATTTTACTCAATTGTAATTAAATTCATGGACAAAGACATTAGCGCCTAAGATTTTGATTAATATTAATATCAGACTGTAATTATTTGGTGTTCTACTGTGATTTTAGCAATAAAACAGTCTTCAAGTATGATAAGCACATTCAGCTAATGTATACAGTATATCCATACTTTTATTGGAAATAGTGGAGTATAAAGCTTTAGTTAAAGTAATACTTGGGCAAATATGAACCTAGATACATAGTGATTTTACATTACAAATTATCTTGATAAAATAAACTTCCTAGAAGCTAAAGAGGTTGAGCCTTCCCCTTCAAGTTTAGCTTAACCGAGGTTCACTGTATATTACGTTTTTTTTTATACCAAAATTTAACAACGTGTATAAAAATTACATGGTAACTCTAATACTTTTATACAGCTGGATAGAAGTACTTTTCCTTTTAAAGACAATTGCATCTTTTGGTGAACCTGAGAATTTCATAGGCCCTGTAACCTGGCGGAATGGTTTCACTATTATGCAAAATGTGGATATTTGAGTTCAATTTTGGATGATAAGATCCTGTTGTGTCACAAACTTGAGCCAACATGCCTAGGTTAGTTTTTGGTTTGTGTGGTCCGTCCTAGCGCAAAAAAATAACTGAACATAAATTACTAAATGAATTTTGTTTTCGTCTTATTGCTTAAACAATTATACAGTTTAATTAAACAATTATAGTTTACTATATACAAATCTACTAATTACCTTAAATATGCTTCACTGTCAACATATCTGGTGCGTGCATCAGATTGGTATTTTTTAGGAAACGTTTTTAAATATATTAACAAAATTCTGTTGAAAAATGGGGTTTTGTGCACATAATTCATTGTTTTTAACATGTTTCTTTATCACTTTTAACAAATGTCTCGTTTCACTTTTAACATAGTGGTTCGAATTGACAAATATGCTTTATATTCAATGTTTTGTTTCATTTGAATTGCTTAGCGTAAATACTCTTTCCTTGTTAACTTTAGATTTAAAATTAAAAAATTAATCATTCGAGCTAATTTCAGTTGAAAAGCAATGAGCGAGATGTAACTAAAAAGAATTCAATATCATAGTAAAGGGCAAAATTATTCTGCATGTCTGTGTCAAATGACTTGTTACATATTATAAATGTTATGTCACTTTACTTTTGGTACACTTCGTGCCCAGCAGTGATAGTGATGCCTCAGTTTTGCATTAAGCAAAAATGCTATTATAGTCTGGCGAACCATCAGGTGACCATTGTCCCATAATTTTTTTCATAATTAACCTGTTAAGTAACCCCACAGCAATACACTACATGGTTACGCGGTTTTTTAAACGGTTTATTTAAAAAAAAATTTCAAACTCAATCCAAAGCAAGATCTGTACTTGGTTGCTGAAATACAAAAATAAAGCTAACCAATTTCTACAATTTGGTCCATGTTCATTTTTTGTCAATTAGAAAAAAGATTTGGATGTGTTTTTGGTGTTTGATGCATGTTTTTTTTAAATTAAGCTTTTTTTAATAGTATATTCAATTGTATAAATTCAATTATGCAATGAAGCATAAAAAAACTTGGCTCTATGCTTGCTTTATTGAATCTTTTAAAGTAAAAGCAAAAAGTTAAACCAAAATACGCGCTGCACATATTGGAGCCTTTCAGAGTGTGTCATTGTGTGCCATAGGTGGGCCTTAACGTAATTATTTACCATATCCCTACCCTTCCCTTCATGTTGATCATCCGCTCTACGGGAATGTCAAATAACGCTTCTTTTCCTTTTTTAAAGTAATTATTTAGAAGCGTAATAGCTACTTTAAGGGAATGTTTTTTCTGCCGGTCTGTTTCCCTGGTTGCGAAATAGGATGACTCTCGAAAAGGATGACTTTTTCAAAGTCTTCTTCCAGTAGATTTTACTATGGGGCAAGCGTGAGGTCAAGTTCGAGGATGGGTCACGGTTACTTGACACTTCTCCCTTATTTCTACAAACTTTTCTAATGACCCCAAAACTGAAAAAAAAATTTGTATGAGACGAAAAGTTTTTGGTGGTTCCAATGACTCAGGTGACCCCTGACCCTTCCTCACTTTTACGCCCTAAATCCGTAAAATTGTTTTTTTTTTCTAGTTTTATATGGAACCAAGAGTTATGATAGTCACAATCACCCAGGTGGCCCCTACCCTTTTTCCTTTTGTGTGCTGTCGATGATTCTCTTATTGACCCCAAAAACCGAGTTATAATGCTTTCTGCTATGTGCATAAGAAAAATTCATTATGATTCATATGACCCTTTGAAGGGAATTGAGTCGGATCTCAAAACTCAATGCATAGTAACCTTCTACTTGTTAATAGTGCAATTTTTTTCGAATAGGTATAATACGCTACTAGGTTACGTGCGTTTGCAGTATTGTATTTGGAAGTTATCTCGATGAGAAATGTCAAAATGCACTTTCAAAACGTACTTAGAACAAGGTAAACGAAGTGGTTTTAGGGCAGGAGGATAATAATACATAATATTGTGACGCTGTACCCGGGGGGCCAGCAAAACTTAGCGGATCCATGCCATAATCTCTAAAATCAAAATCTCTGCAAAACAATTTCTGAAATAGAAATATCTGCACAATAAAAATCTCTGCAGAATAAAACCCTCTAAAATAAAAATATCTGCAATAAAGATCTGTACAATTTCTGCAATTACCATCCGGAATATCAATTTAAGGCCAAAATTGAGAATGCAATTACTAATGTTCAATTGTGAGTGGCTAACAGCACCTTAAATTAGGCCAGGTTAGGTTATTCCAAAACTTAAACCTAACCCAATCTTGTTAATAACATATTGTCTTATGTTCTCCGCTCTCTAAACCTAAACATAAACCTAATGCCTAACCTAAAATTTGATAATCTTATTTTATATTATGTACAGATTTTAATTGACGTTATTTTTATTTTAAAGGTTTTTGTTTTACAGAGAATTTTCTCATGCAGAAATTTTATTTAAGAGATTTTTTTTTGCATATATCACTATTTGAGAGGGGTACAAACTTACTCTTTATTGACCACAGTAGAGGGGACAAGGTCAAGTGTCACGGTGGGGTAATGACGACTACGGCTAAGGGCAATAAACAATAAGATAACAGACACACGTCTGTGATAAAGTGTATATACGGACTAGTTAACCTATTGGCGTCGCGGTCACGGCGTACTCGAGGTCATGATCATGACAATATATAATATTCATTTTCATAAAGCTTTTTTTACGCCTGTAAGTTGTGAAGTACAAACTACAAAAAAAGATTAAAAAATATGTTACTAATTTAGTATTTTTTTTTCAAATATGTGCATCATGTACGCAGCGCGTCTCTGACCCAACCGTGAACTTTCGAAACGTCGACTGAGCTGTGTGCGATCGGTAGGCGACTTGCTTGGAAATGAGTGCCGGACAGCGACAAAATGGCAAATGCAATTTATTTTATTTGCATGATCTAAGACTAGGGGTTCAATGCTGACCGGGGTCACGACTGGTCAAGGTGGGGCAAAGCGGACATGACCATGTTGCAGAGGTCCTACGCGACAAAAGAACCCAAGTGACAAAAAACAATGAGAATGACCAAATAACCTAAATTTGCCTCCATGGTGTCGACCGAGTATTGACCACAAAAGTGCTTGCCAAAAACCGGTAACATGTTGAATTGTTGTAATAAAGCATTTATTTTTACAACGTAGTTTTATGCGTGTTACACCGTAATGAGTATCATGCAGCAATTTAGTATTGACCGACATTTGCAGAAGTCGGATAGCGTCCACTGTTCTCTATTAGGTCCTTTGATATCTGCACATATGTAGCCCTTCACAGTAGATGCATAGTTGCAGAGCCAGTCTTGTCCACAGCACTTCATGTAGGAATTGTCAAGCGTCGGTTTTTTTCTCCCCACCTGAACTGTTGTTCCCGATTGTAAGACGCCTTCGAAGACTTCTTTGGGCAGAGTCCTCATCTTTTCGTTGTCGAATAGACACAGCAAATCTAGTTTTATCAAATCTTTAAAAACGTCCTCTGAAAATGAGTTTACATCTAACTTGTTGTAGGACCCATTTTGATCAGATTCATGCCCTTCAGGAATGCTTTGAAGCTATTGATGTTATTCTCCGAAAATAAAATTTCCGATAGATTCATGTTACTGTCGAAAGCACCCACCGGTACTTCACTCAGGCCCACATCGTTCAAGCGTAAGATTTTTAACTTGGGCATGTCCTTCGCTACTGCAAAGGCACTTATACCTAGCTCAGGTGAGTTCCAGACGTAAATCTCAGTCGCAGAACCGGCCGATGCCTGGAAGACGCGAGGGTGGATGATTTTCAAGTTTGGGTTGTTAAGAAGGGCGATTCTTTCAAAGGGTACGCCTAACGAGTTTTTTTCGAGCTTCTCAGATTCAAAAGACCGAAGCTTTAATTCTTTAAACTTTGCGCTGCTGCGGCTTGTAACCTTTGCAATTGCTGGAGCCAAGTTCTCGTCATTTTCTCTAGAACAGTTAATGGTAACTGCTTCAACGGCGGAACAGTCCTACACACCATAAATAATGTTACAATAAAAAAGAAAACATTTGATTTTGTATTGCTGTATTTTCCCTCTGTTATATGAACTTAAGTTGGATAACCAAAACAAACCTAATTTGAAGGATTTTTTTTACGATCTTAATATTTCTTGATTGCGCATATACTGTAATTAGTATTGGTCATATTCTAAATAGGCTCATGTACGTCGATCAGGGTTTGCCTTACATCAATTGCTGATTGATTAATTTTGGAAAAAAGCTAGTCATGTTTGAGGTTTTAGGTAGGTCTAAATAAGCTAGACCTCTACTTAGTCCAGACACTAAACATCAACGTAACGTTTTTATTTAATTTTTATTGTCTTGATTGAGTAATTGTTTGAGCAAGAATAATGGCTTTGCTTTGGAAAAAGTACACTTTAGGTTAGGTTTAGATGTTCTATGTGTGTGAAAATGTAACCGCACATTCTACTTCTAGTTCAGAAAAATGCTGGTGGGTAATTTGTTAGAAATTTCAATTCCACTCCTAGTTTTGTGTCCAATTTTGTAAACTAATAGTTTTGAGGTTGAAAACAGTTGTTTTGCCCAGTTTGAAGTAGACTGAATAAGTCATCTAAACTTTTCAAATCACAATAAATCTTCCATTCCCACCAAAATGTTACAAAAATTTTAAAGTTACTAAATGATAGTAGAAAAGTTTATTTGTGCAGATTTGTCGCGAATACTCTCCTATTCCCACCGAAACTTTTCTGGATTAGTATTTCTCAGCTAGAAAGTGAAACTAATTATCTTACCTCTTCGAAACTGTTCTTAAAGCTCTGAGTTTAAATTCAGAGTTACCCTTTCCGACTAACATGGGCATTTCAACTGTAGCACGTGTTGGGATATGTCAGCTTATTAGCTTAAAATATCACTACTCAAGACTTATATTTTGCCAAAATTTGTTGCAAAATTCATAAGATCAAAATTTTTTCAAAATTTTGATTTCCAAATGGGCAAGAAGGATGCCCCCTAATAATGGAAATCACGGCTTAATTCTCACAATGCCTTCCGGAAAATTAATCAGAAATTTGTTTCAAGCATGTGAATTTTTTCCAATACGATCTATTAGGCTTGGACATTTGTTGCAGGATTTTGCATCGCAATTTCAATTTTTTTTGAATTGTACAAAAAAATCTTGATTTCATTTTACTTTCTCATAATTGTATCGAAATTTTTATGCGCACATTGAAGTTTAATTTTCATTCGAGATTTCAAAATTTCGAATTCATTTCACTCATCACATCGAAATTTCCTTGTAATTATATTTGTGGATGTAGACATCAAAATTGTAAAGTACGGATCCAAAACTTAAATGAAATCAAAATATCGATTATTCTCGATGTATTCCCAAAAAACTTGAATTTCGGGACAAAATACCAAACCTAATGTGCAGATCGGACTGGAAAATGTTCCTACCTTTGAAAAGTTTTCCGATTCATTTTTCGGAAAACATTATAATAGTTCAGTCGTGAGTTCCATTGTTTTATAGAGGGATCTCTTTGTGCACAATTGAAAATCAAAATTTTGAAAATTTTTGAAAAAAATCGGATTATGAATTTTGCAACAAATTTCTGCCAAAAATAATAGTTTTGTGTCATGGCATTTTTGGCTATTAGGGTGACATATTCCAACACATGCTACCGTTGAAATATTTCCTACGTAAGTATCATCATGCACTCTACTCTTATAATAAACGTTGCTGCTGATGGTTGTATTGCTTACCCCATGGGCGTATCTGAAACACACAGCAAAACAGAGGGAGAGCAAAACTTTCCGCAAAGACTCCATTTTTAAGAAACTAGCAGAGATAGTAGATGGGTTACAAACTAAAAGCTGCTTTGATGTACAGTATTAATACTTATCATGTTCTACGTAATGAGTATGCTGTTCTTGGAGGCAACTCGAGAAGGCAAAACCAAAAAAAAAGTTCATCAAGCTTTTCTTTTTTTTTTACAAATTTCATGAGCGGACTAACTTTTTTCATGCTAAATTATTAAGCAAATTGTATTGTCCGCCAGAAAAAGTGCTGGTCTCGATCACCCCAAGATCAAATTGCCAAAAAACGATTAGCGTCCACGCTCCACAGCTATCAGAAATGATGAAAGCACTACACAACGGAGTATTGTGTTGAATGGAAAATCTGCATATGCAGATGATAGCATGGACGCGTAAGTCCAACAAAAGAGTTCCTTACGGAAGAATCCTAACTCTTTTCGTTAGGGCACCTGGAGTCGGTAGAATAAATTAATCGTGTTATCCTGACTCCTAAAGGTGCGGAATAATAGAGAGGCTTTTGGTAGTGTATTTCGTGGAGTTACTGCAATGGGTGCGCCTGTGGCCGGAGCGGTGTGGGTAGAAATACCCCTTCCTTAAAAATACATACATTATTCTCGTATTAACCCCCAAAACCGAGGTATCATTCTTTCTGCTATGTGCATGAGATAATTTCATTATGATTCCAATGTCCCCTTCAAGGGAATTGAGTCGGATCTCAAAACTCAGTGCATAGTAAATTAAAGAACCAAATTGACGAACAGTTGAAGCAATTTTTTTTTAAATTTTGTGAAATCATTTGAATTCTCATGAAAAAAAAAACTTGATGAATATTTGAAACAACAATTCTCTCTATTTACCAATTTGATAAAAACAATTTATCATAAAACGGCAAAATAGAAGAAAACTGTTTGTTAAAAACAAAATTTTCTTGCTGATTAACATGTCTATATTTCTACAACGCCTAAGCATTGTAGGTAATAGCTTAATGCTATGCAAAAGGAACTCTTCTGCGGAGAGCAATGTATATTCACGCAGAAAATTTCCAAAACTGCTCAAGGAATGTAGATTTTTAGATGTTCAACATTCTGTAACAATTAAATATTGTTACTTAGTAGTCTTTAACTACGCTAGGGTGTGAAATTTCTTAGTTTAAAATTTGGCAACGTAAAGCGTTGTTTTATTGCTAAACTTTCAAATGGATTTTCTAAATGAAAACAATCAATCATCCCAATAAAGTGAACACTGCTGTGTAGACAAAGGCTAGTGTTATTTCTCTAATTCACGGAAAATTGGAAAATCTACTTGTATTTTGATGTATTTTAATTTACTTGTAAATCTAATGTATTTTGCATAATTTTCAATATTTTGCTTAATTATACTTCTTTAAAAAATATCTCATGAGTTGTGGTAGTGGTTACGGCGATGGTATCTCTCAACATGCCCAACCGAGAAAGTGGGTTCGATCCATAATCAGCGGCAAAAAATAAATTGGTTTTCTTCTAAAAAAAATTGTCCTAATGCATGCACGCTTCTTTGGGATTAGGATGCACAGTTCGTTGCACAGTTTTAGCTAATGCGTACATGCGTGCAAATGCATTGTTGTTTGCAAAATACTACTTTGAAATGCGTTTTCTCATCGTATTCAGCTTAAAGCCACACTGCTGAAAGCAAGCAATAGGTAAAAGAGCACTATTTCACATTGCCAATTAGCGGCTGGTTAAAATGTAAGGGAGTGGGTAGAGATTTGTTAGAAAAGACTCATTAGCAAACATGTGTGCAAATGAAGGTAGTCATAAGAATTCTTACAAGATTACTGGAAAACCGTATTTCCATGTCCTCTGATTGTGCAACATAATTACGTAGAAATGGGCATACACTAGGACATTAGATACGTAATTTTCTTAGAAAAAAACCATTAGCATAAGCTTTTTTTTCACGGGCGTTAATCATATAGAATTAAAAAAATATTGTAAGTAGGGAAAATTTGTTTTTTAAGTTTAGGCAAATATAGGAAAATATAGGGGAAAATGTTTTTTTTTTAAACTGGAAAAATCGGAAAATTTGTTATTTTATTTCTTCGACGAGAGAAGAAATGTTTTTTTCACATGACAATTAATTTCTTTTTAAATTTGCAACTTCAAATTAATTTTAGTCCTTTCAATTGCCCACTAACTCAAGAAACTATCGAGTGAGAACAACTGAAATATGTTTTGGAAAATATTAAGAGTTTCGCAGTTTAATGGCATAGAGTCTGATTATGCGAGGCAAAGATTACGCACATTGGAGAAGCTTCGTATTTTTAGTATTAACTAATGACTGGTTTATATGTTGTTCATAAACAGTATTGAGAGAATTTAAGAAATTGCTGGTATCAGTAAACTAATTGCCAATTATTACCCTAGTTAATTGTGAAGGCGATAGTTAACTACACTTGAACAATAATTGTACGCTAAGGACTTAATTTCCTTGTAGAGTGGTTTTTATCGTGTGTTTTTGTCTTGCAGACAGAAATAATTCACAATTGTCTCAACTCAAGTTCTTGTAATTAACAAACAATTAATCGAGTTGACGGACAGTTGAAACAAGTTTTTTTTAATCTTATGAAATCATTCGAATTCTCCTAAAAAAAGATTCATAATTTCGTGAATATTTTAAACAACAATTCTCTCCATTCGCCAATTCAATGTTTTTCTGAAATTGGCAAATAGGAAAAATTGTTATTTTATTTCTTCGACGAGAGAAGAAATGTTTTTTTTTCACATTACAATTAAGTTTGTTTTTTTTAAAATTCGCAACTTCAAATTAATGTTAGTCGTTTCAATTGTCAACTAACTCAAGGAATTGTCGAGTGAGAAGAACTGAAATATG
>JAQFYP010002875.1:0-11852 GCA_034694865.1 Bilobella braunerae | reverse complement strand
TATGAACCGAGGTCATAAACCAACTTTTGTTACATCTAGATCGAGGCAAATACTGGACATTACACTAGTATCCAAGTTGATTGTGGATGTTATAAAAAATTGGCGAGTAGATGATAAGGAGTCTTTTTCCGATCATAAATACTTAAAATTCGAAGCCCATCTTGAACCTCCAGATCCTATTATATTTAGGAACAGGAAGAAAACTGAGTGGGATTTATATCAATTGCCAACTGAATCTAAATTGAAAGCAATAAGCACCGGTGAAATCACAACTTTGGATCACATTGACAGAACTGTGCAACTAGTTACTGACACTCTAAAGACAAGTTTTGAAGATGCTTGTCCGGAGAAAGTAATGAGAAGGCACAATCCAACTAAACCTTTCTGTAGCTCTGATTTAACGTTACTCAGAAAGGAGGCACGCAGAAAGTCCAGAATCACTCATAAAAACAGTTACTCTCAGCGCACATGGGACAACTATAGTGAGGCTAGAAGGCTTTTCAAAAAGTTACTACGCCGAGCAAAACGTAAAGCATGGCGAGAGTACTGTTCCAGTATTGAAAAAGTTCCTCAGGCCGCCAGAGCTTACAAAATGCTAATTGGCGACAAGGTAGCAAGGTTGAGGCCGATTGAAAAATCTGATGGCACCTACACAGAGAGTATAACCGATACTTTAAATTACCTAATGGAAATACACTTTCCAGTAGACCCTGGAAATGTGGAACCCGGTACAGAGTGTGTGGTTCATGATTATGGCGATATCAAAGATATCGTTAGCGAAAAGAAAGTTGAGCGGACAATTCAATCTTTTGGTCCGTACAAATCAGCAGGCCCGGATGGAATACTTCCGGCAATGCTGCAGCGTGCGTCGAAAGGAATTATCCCTCTTCTAATTAAAGTAATAGAAGCTTCTCTGCAATTTGGCTATATTCCAATGTTGTGGAGGAATAGCAAAATTGCATTTCTACCTAAACCAGGGAAGCACATTTATCAGAGGGCCTCCGCCTGGAGACCCATATCGCTGACCTCCTTTCTCCTGAAGACTGTGGAAAGACTTATTGACTGTCATGTGAGGACTCCAAGTTTAGTTCTCGCAATACGCAATGCTGGTTAGTTTGCTTATTTGAGAGGGGTATCAACTGATGCTGCTCTTCATCAACTCATAAGCAAGATTGAGCGCTCAATTAAGTCAGGAGAATTCTGTATTGGAGTTTTTCTGGACATTGAGGGTGCTTTCAGTCATGCAACATTTAGGTCTATGGAAGGAGCAATGGCAACCTTTGGTTTTAGTACTGTATGCCACCGTTGGGTAAAAAATATGCTGAGGAACAGGGTTGCTATTGCGGAAACGCAAGAAACAAGGGTGGCTAGGATCGTGGAACGGGGATGTCCTCAAGGCGGTGTTTTATCTCCATTGCTTTGGAATCTTGTCGTTCATGAACTACCTACAATACTAAAACAGGAGTTTCCCCAACTCTATTCTCAAGGATACGCTGATGACATTAGCAACCTGGCAAGGGGATTCGACCTACCAACGGTGCGCTCGTTGTCACAGCGAGTTTTAAATAAGGCATTGGATTGGTGCCGCAAGGTTGACTTAGGCATCAACCCAGAGAAAGTGGAGACGGTACTGTTTACCAGAAACCGTAAATGTAATTTTCGACCTCTGCAACTTGGAGGACAGGAAATTGCAATAAGAAAGGAAGTCAAACACTTAGGAATAGTGCTTGACGGTAAACTAATTTGGGTTGCGCATTGCACTGGTAAAGCCCTTAGGACCACAATGGCTCTAGCTCAATGCAGGAGAGCTATTGGACCTAGATGGGGGTTGACGCCAAAAGTGTGTATGTGGTTTTATACTGCTGTAATCCGACCAACCATCACCTATGGTGTGGTTGCATAGATAACTGCTGTGAATAAGGAGAAAGTTGTTAAAATTCTGGAAAGAACTCAGCGACTGGCTCTCCTAAGCACCCTCGGGTGTAAGAGATCCACTCCCACAGCTGGGATGGAATGCCTGGTTGGTTTAAAACCAATCGACATACATCTGCTGGAAGTGGCCCTTTCTACACAGTGTAACCAATCGCGCTGGCGATTGGCTAGACTGGAGAGGGTTTGGACGCCTAAAAATTAAATCGGCGGCGGAATATCTGCACAATTTACGGAGAAAATTGAAAGTTTTAATTTTTGGAGTGAGAGGTGTGTAACGAGCCTACCGTGCGAAACACCTTTTAAAATAATCATACAAACCAGGAACCACTGACTCGAAAATGGACTCCCAAGTGTTCCTAACTGGACTTTATGCTGCTTTACAGATGGCTCAAAGATCGATGGGAATGCGGTAGCAGCATATTTTATTCCGAAAACGGAAGAGGAAATGGTTATACCGCTCGGTCGCTACGCGACAGTGTATCAAGCTGAAATTCTAGCTATTTTACACTTGGCAGTGAACCTAAATAGAAATGAAACCGACCATTTTGAAAGGGTCAACATTTATGTAGACAGCCTTAGTGCTCTACAAACACTTCAAAGTACGGAACCGGTGACGGATTTAGTGCTGGAGTGTTTCAATGAGCTAAAAAAACTGGCACATACAAGGGAGATTAATATGCACTGGATTCCAGCCCACGCGGGTTTCATTGGCAATGAAAAAGCTGATATACTGGCCAAACTGGCAGCGAGAACCGATTACATTGGTCCACAGCCGTCCATTCCAGTCTCATCTCAGATTATAAAAACTGCCATTAAGCAGTGGGCCACCACCGAACACTCGCGTAGATGGACAGGTAATACAAAATGTAAAAACACAAAAAGTATCCAAATTCAACCGATGAGGTTGGAGGGAAACTTTCTTTTCAAACTGGACCGGAAATCCGTCAGGATTCTAACCCAAGTCATAACAGGCCATAGCACTCTGAACTAACATTTATGCAAAATTGGTCTAACAAGCTCGCCACTCTGTAATAAGTGTGAAGGCTAGTGAGTCACGGGATCATTTTCTTTGCGAATGTGAATTCTATGGAGTGTTAAGGTACATTGAACTGGGTAGGGACAAACTTACTCAGGATGATTTACATGGATTGTCTCTAAAAGAAATTCTCGCCTTTGTTAAAGGAACTAAAAGATTTCAATTAGAACAATAAACCAGTACAGCAAATCGGTGCACAGGAGTTACTGCAATGGGCCCGTCTGAGGTCTGAGCGGTGTGAACGGGGCTAGTTAATCTATAACTAGCACCTCCCCTCCTCTAACATACATACATACATACATACATTCCGTTTTCATTTAATATTAGATAAAGCAAAAGCTTTGAAAAAAATTAAGCCTTTGAGGTTTTTTTTTTAATTTGATAAATTTGTTTTATATAATTCAATAATTATATTATATAATTTAAATATAATTTAAAAAGTTTTTCAAAATTCTTGCGCTCTTGTTCGACTCTTTTCAATTTGCTCTGTTTGTTGACCGTAGTACTTGGCGACTTCAGCATTTAGGTCGAGTTTGGTTTCAGTTGTTGTTCAGTTCCTGTTGCACGACACATAATGTACAGAGCGTGGCCCACCTACTAGTTATTTAAAGTAGCATTAAATTAACTGATTAACATAAGAAATTAGTACTATATTTTAAAATACTTGTTTGTCAATCACAGCGCTGTCGCAAATTTGCTACAAATTCTTTTCTTTTCGCAGCGGTACGCTCTACCAATCATTTCAATAAAAATTGGTAGAATAAACCAAAATATAGGATAAAAATTCCGTCAAAAATTTCAAAAAATTTAACTTGTAAGATAATGTGGCTTCTCCGTATTGCAAATAATAGTGACATACAAAAATCTTATAATTTGAAAAAATGAGCAAAATGTTCAGGTTTCATTTGAAAAAAAAAATTGAAAAAGCGTTCAAACTCTAAAATTAGTACAGTGCATTTTTGACTGTCGATTATGAGACCCGAGTAACTTGGAATTTTTGCACGTAACCAGTTGGATAACTGAGAAAATGTGAAATGGCGTACAATTCTGACTTGACACCGACAGTTATTTTAGGGTTTCGAGTTATACGCTTTGCTTAAAAAAGGCGCTGTATATTGCCTTTTTGAATTTTTTAAAATAAACTTGAAAGAAAGAAACCAATTTTATCAAGCGTAACAACTTCATGCACATTTTTTTGTTTATATTTAATATGAAATTGAATGTTTTCAGTGCGCCTTATGCAATAAATTTTTAGGACTTAACGAAACTCAAATTTTTAATTTTATACAGTGAGTTTTTCAAGTGTCACACACAAAAAATGTAAGAGCGCGAATATTTCAAAGGTTATCTATGTTAAATTTTTTTGAAAATCAAGTAAATTTTGAAGCTTCAAATTCAGTTCAACTAGGCCCATAATTGTTGTTTAGTTGTGTACGTCGATTATCTATTTTAAAAACGCTCTGCATAAGTTACTTTAGAAACATTTCACTCCAATATGAGATAAATCAATACAAAAATTAACAAAACATACAAACATGACAAACAAAACAATCAGCGCAAGCGTAACACATTTGTGCGTCCCAGGTAAACCTTTCCGAAGGCGGTATTCTACGAAGGTGTGATACTTGGAAAGGCGCTGAATGAAACGCTTTCGAGAAATTTCTCACTGGCAAATTCTCAAAGCCACTGCACTTGTGGAACAGCGACACTCAGGGTAATATTTTTAAAAGTAAGCTATTTTAATGGTCAAGCTAGACTGGTTAACTGATTTCTCATTTTATTTCCCTGGAGTAACTTTTTCCAATTTACAACCGGCATTGTACTTCAGCTACTTTTTGCATATTTCGTTTTTAAAAACGAAAATTTGTTGGTAAGAACAGAAGACAAAGAAAGCGTCAGCAATTTTTTCAGAGCAACTTTGATTGAAACTCGTCAAGTTTAGGCCAAATGTCCGACAAATGCCTACGCTTAAATTTCTTGTAAAAAAAAACACATTCGAATGTTGATCGAGACATGCAAGCAATTTTGGTCAAAAGAATGTTACAAAATTTAGCAAAAAAAAACTTTAGAATTCTCGTAAATAACGTTAGAATTTCTGGTGAAAAGCGTTAGCATTCTTGTTGAAAATCACAAATTTTGATACATAAAGATTCAAAATATTGGTTGCAAATTTTTCAAAAAATATTTTTGTTGATTTATTTAAAACAATGTTTTTAAAATAGATTTTCAACAACAAAAAAGAACTTAAAATATTGGTTCTTAAACTTTCTCCATTGAGAACTTTCTCTCGGAATTTCGGCTATGTCAGTCAATTGTGACAATTTGTCCTTTACTAATTTTCACACTTTCTGTTAGACGAATTTAAAAAAAAATTCATCACCACAGTGTCACAACATTTAAAACAGATCGTTTCATAAAGTGACAGAAAATAGACTTGTGAGCGTATTTAGGAAATCAGATTTCCCGCGCTCTCGTGACACATTCTTTAAGAAACTGATGAGTTGCATTAAATATGCAAATGTTGACACTTCCAACTATGACATTTGCTGCTCCAATATTGTTAAGCAAATTATTTTATCAAATTATGCAAATTTCGCCTTAATTTTCGCCTTCACTGCAATGCAAGCTGACCAAAACTCTCTGTATATCAGTTCATCTCAAGTTACCAATTCACCAGGTTTTTTAACTTAAGTCAATATCTTAGTTGGACATAATGCGAAACTTTTACGACCGACTTTAACCTTTTTTTTTATTAACGTTTTTCAGCGATCAAAAATGCTTTGAGAGGTTTGTCTTTCGTTTTATTTATTTCAAGTTCAATTGATTTCAGGCTCACCCATATTAAACATGTACATGCTCGTTCAATAATACGTAGTACTAGCTTATTTTCAGTTTAAAATTATGTAAAATACGGATTCATTACTCAAAATTATTAAAGGTTAGAGTTAAATTAAAATTAGGTCATATTAAAATTCTTAATTCCTAAATTTATACTTTATTCGCTTCGTCTGTATTCACTAGTTATTCCTATTGGTATAGTCCCACCACTCAGTTGAGGAAGACATGGAGTTTGCTGTATGTGAAGTTGTCCGCCGGGAATTTTGTCAAAGAGTCGACCAATAGTTCAATAGCGGACTTGGAGTCTGTGTGTTGCATCCCTCGTGTGAGTCGTTCTCTTTCTCCGGAAGCAGCGCCACATTCCTCTAAAAAAGGAGGTTACCCGGAGGAGGCACGCCAATCCAGTCCAAAAAATTATGGCATGTAAATCTAACGTATACAAGTGGTTTTTGGTATTGGCAGCGGCCCAATGCCAGAAATGGGCAAAATACGATTTTTGAATTTTAATAATTGGCTAATTTCTTTTGGGATTTTTGCCGCAGAAAACTAACATCCACAGGAGGAACGCTGCGGGATTCTTTGAAAATAGGAATATGATAAATTTTGTATGAATTAAATTTTGCAAAACAAACTTGTGAACTTAACGAGTCACAATAAATCACAATTAACAAATCGTTATATTTTTTACCTTAATGTTAAATTTGGTGAGTGTCCGCTAATTTAAAAATATAGGTAGTAATCATTATAAACCAACTAAGGTTACAAACTTCAGTTAGGCTTCAAACCTTTGAAAAAAGTACTTCTGGAAGCAAGTGCAATACTGTTTATGACCAAAAAGTACTAATAAAATAATACTTCTTTGAATGAGTTTTAAAATAGCAAAGTGTAGTAATGTTTTGACATCTTTAATGTGAAAGTGGTTAAATGTGATTTGAGACACTTTAATTCCACAAATCTTGTAAATGAATTTAATGCATATAATTTATTTTGCGAGAATTGTATCTCCATCTCGTGTATCATAGGTCCTCCTTTTGGATGCTAATTTTCTACGGCAAAAATCCCATAAGAAATTAGCCAATTATTAAAATTCAAAAAATCCTATTTTGCCCATTTATGGCATTGGGCCGCTGCCAATACCAAAAACCACTTATATACGTTAGATTTACATGCCATAATTTTTTGGACTGCATTGGCGTGCCTCCTCCGGGTAACCTCCATTTAAGACGTGTTGGAAGGAGAGTGGTAAACCACAAAACTTGCAGTCAACATTTTGGAAGGCCCCTAGGTTCACCCATGTCCCGTTGTTCAGAAGGGAATTACTGGATAAACTTAGTTGGGCGATCCTGGTCACAGCGTACTTTGGGAGGTTGCTGGTTAAGTAGAACTTCTCTGCATAGGAGGCTATGGTAATGGGGAATGGAGGAGGAATTCTTTGCTCTTTCCAGGTCCATTTGTCCTAGGTTGCTCCTCAGTTTGGCGAGGAAAATCTTCTTATTAAAAGAGGCCTTGCTGTAAGAGTTTTGCAACCACAACCATTCCATAAGGATTCTCAAATCTAAGGATTTGAGAAGATTTTTCAGTTGTGTGCACCAGTTACCACTCTCTTCAGAGTTTTCCTTGAATGATGCTTTCCTCATGTCTTTTGTTTTATAAAATGTACAATTTGAAAAGTAGTGTTCCTAACGTGAAATTGTGTGTGTAAATGAATTTGGACCGCAAAGTAGTGGAAGCATATCAGCATTGAATTTTTTGGGAAAAACCTGGAAAAAGAATTTCTTTGAAATTTTTTAAAAAGTCTTAGCACAGAGAGCATTTTTTTCAGAATTTAAAATTGAGAGAAACTAAACAAAAGAGTTTTAAAACTTGGAGTTTTGTGTTACATAAATTGAGTAGTGTAAAACAAACGGAAGTTGCAGAGGCACGCAAAGGAGTGGTGCGCAGCAACGCTCCTTCGATAAAATGCTAACAAAGTTAAGACTAGCCAAACAAGCCTTTCAAAACCCGAGTTTTATACAGTGCGTTTTTCAATGTTAGTTTTGGGTTCAGACCTTAAAAATGGAAAACTAGCTCAATGATTTCTAAAATTGATAAATGTGTTTCTTCAATTGGTACCTACCTATTTAAGTTCTCGAGTTAAGTTTGAAATTGCGTAGAAATTTTTACACAGTAGAGATCGCTTTTGTCTTTAGTTGGAGGAAGTGACGGGTCGGAGTACCGTTTATGCAAAGCGTTTTTAGTAAGCAATGTTATAGAACACTTAAGAGATGTGAGTTTTGGCCGTCAGTTTGTGAATTTCAACTAAAGTGCACATCTCGATTAATTTTGCGTTATAAATAAAAAATATCTGATTTAGGAAGCTAGAGATAAAGAGATACAGATAGTTCGAAATTGAATAGCGAGCATTATTACAAACTAACTGTTAAAAATTAAAAATTAATATCATCGTCACTTTATTCGATATATGACACTCTTAGATCAACATATATGTAATGTGATAGAACATTACCGATTAAATTAAGTCAAGTTAAACACAATTAAAATCGAAATCAAAATGCGTAAAAATGAGTGAAGGTTGAGGTCACATTAGTTTAAAAATGGTAAACTAAAGTTGTTCTTCTTTGGTTCACTTTAGGGTACAAATCGGAGTACTTCTCACTACAGTAGATACAATATTTCATATGATGAAAAGTCTGACAACATTCCAAAGATAAAAAAACGCTGCTACGGTTTATATAGCCTTTTTTTTAAATGCAGAATGAACAATTCTTAGAAAATCTGAAAACATAACTTGAACACAAAACTTAATCGAGTATATTCTAAAAATTCAAAAAATACAAAATCATCAATGTCTTGATTGTGTAAAAAAAAACACTATTTATTCAATTTCCGTCAGACTTATGATAGTCTCTGAACATCTTAAAACAAGCAAACTTCGAGCAATAGAAAACAATACTTGAACTAGAAACCCAACAAAATTCGACACACTCTACATTCTTATTTTCTAACGGCGCAAAGCCCGGCAATGAACGAAAGAATTGACTTTCTCTTGAACTTTGGAATTGTGTTCATACGAGTTTTAGCCCTGGAAAAATCGCTCCAAATAATTAAGCAGTATGTTGATTTGTTTGTTCAGTTAATTACTTTAAGCTTTTTGTGTTTTTAAGCTAATTTATAAGCAAAAGAAATGACGCAGCGTTTTCTGAGATATTTTACAAATCGTGTGTACAGTACCTCAAAGCGGCGTCAAAACTGAAATGCACTAAAATGACGAAGATTGGGATTTTATTATTTGTGAACGTCACAAAACCTCATTAAACATTTGTTGGTTACTTGAAGTTAACTGGTCAGTTGGTAACTTGAAGTTGTTACTTGGTCATTGAGCCTTCGAAACACGCACGGAAACGGACAACTAACTACAAGAGTTTTGATTTTTGTATCTTTACGTGTGTGTGCTATAGAAATTATCCCATTCCCACTTGCAGAATTGCGAACAGGGTAGAATTAATTTCAAAATTTAACTAGCAGATGACCACACTGTATTCACTTCCTCTGTGCCTCCTTACCGCCAAGAAAATGTTTTGGAGAACGTGGATAATTTTGACGCAGAGCTCAATTTCACTCTCGTCTGCCAATTTCTTAGCGTGGGAGATAATCTAGGAGAAAAAAGAAAGTAGGATGATTTTTGTAAAATTGGAAAAGATTGATTTTTAAAAATTGAAATTGTGAGATAACAAAACAAAATCGTCTTGGTTTGGTTAACACGAGCAACATTACATTTGGCTTTGCCTGGGATCGAATCCCAGTTAATCCAACCAATTTCCCCTTATCCCTAACAATATTTAGAACAATGTCAAGCAGTGCTTCATCCCCTTTACCGCCCCATTGAATCTACATGCAGAGCTCATGCACGCACACATTAGAAACATTATAAAGCTAGGTAGCCAACCCCGCCCTAGGACAGGAGTATTTTTATTTTAAAATTCATCAGAAGCGATGCACATCTTTAGCGTTTATTAAAGTGCGGGTATTCTTTTGTGTGACCAAGAAGAGAAAGGCTCCGCTTTCTCTAAATCTACTTCCCTACTGAATATAAAAGTGCGTTTAGAGTTAAATATGCGTGCACGCTTCAGCTTTTATTAATATAGTTAACATAGCGTTATTATAGTAATAGGTAGTTACCTCAATTCTTCAATTTGAATGAGAACAACAGCGACCTAAAGATCCAACATTTCGTAGATTTCATTTTGAAAAAGAACGACAGACCTCAAAGTTTGAGCTAGATTTAGAACAGTAATTTGGTTAATTGGAATTTGTAGTGTAATTCAAACACAAGATTTAGAACTAGTTAAAATACTTGCTCCTCTTTTAAAAATATGATTTTGCTGGCTTTAAAATGTTTGAAAATATTTGGGGAAAAACCTTTCAGTAATTTTCAGTTTTAAGAAGTGTTGGAAATTTACAGTACTTCCATCACTGCAAGAATGATTATTTTTCATTTTTTTTTACTTATTTTTTGAAGTCTTGATAACAATAACCAACAATTGGTGCGTGCAAGCTATCCCTCATCCCCTCACTATTTTAAAATACAATTTTAGGTTAAAATTGCCCGATTAAGCCAAATTTGGTATCAATCGATAGGTCAACTAATTGGAATTGACTTGAATTTTCGGTTTGGTTAGGTTTACGTTAGGTTATTTAAAGTTGGAAGAAGAGATCGAGAGCTCAATTCGAGTGGAATGAAGGAGCAATATGTAGCGACCTTAACTTTTCCGGTTTGATTTTTGCTGAATCATTTTTTGCCAATATAATCAGTGGTGTTTCGTCGTACCAATTTCTTTTTGTTTTAAATACTCGATTTCTTTGGTGACTTGTGTTCGTCTTTGGAAATACTTTAATTTAAAAAAAAAATTAAATAAAAAAATGTAAAAAAAAAAATGGATTTAAAAAAAATTAACAAAGTTTTTTTTTCTGAATGAGACTCTACCAGGGATGAATCCATTCCGTGTGCGTGAGGCGGAAGGTGGCTTTAGCAAACAATTGGTGTAAAGGTCTAATGTGGCCCAACTTAAAAAGTATGTGTATTTCTGGAGTTTTTTTTTATAAAAAAAAAAAAGAACGCCAAAATGACTCCCAGCTCATGCTTGAGGGTTCTCTCAAAGAATATTCTGAAAATGGGTACAATGCACTTGTAGACGTAGCTTTGACTACGCACGTCGTTTTTCCGCCAATACACGATTTTCAACGTTCGCATCCGACTAAACGCTCCGTACGTCAACATTCATTACGAGAGCAATGAAGGAGGAAAGGCTTATTAAGGCTTCCTTTGCCTGTTTTAAAAAATGTGTAAAAAATTGCGTCTCGGACAACTTCTCTTTTTGTTCTAAAACAAACACTTTTGTCCTGCAGGTGCTGCAGAAAACGGTAACAATGCGATCAAGCGACAGGAGAGACACATAGATCCTGTATTGACGTTTTGTACAATACGCGAAAAGAGAAACAATCTCTGAGGAAATTTACGGTATTTCTATAGTAGAAAAAAAAACCGTAGGAGTATAGTTTAAAATAAAAGTTCAATTGATTGTATTAGGAGGTAATTGTACTTAAAAGTAATCGGAAAATAGTTATAATTTAGAAATAAGAATCGTTTAGACTTTCGCTTCTGTCGCCTGTTGTTATAACGATGTTGCATAAACGTAAACGCAAAAAAAACCGTTGGTATTTTCTCCTCCTCGAAACATAGTTTGGAAAGAAAAGAGAAAGAGAGTGGAAGAAAGGCACAAATATCTTCGCGGCTGCTTTCTCCAATACACCACATATATCTATCGCGTACCAGCTCCCAAATTAAGTTGGAATTTGGAACTGATTTTAAAGATGCGTGGGATTTTTTTTTCATTTTATATTATATTTTTATATAATTTTGTAATTTTGAGAAAATTGAGACTAGTAGATAGATGAAGCAATAGCTTTAACAAATTAGGCCTTAGGGGTTCGTGCACTTTTGTTGATTTGGTTTTAATTTTGAAAAAGTGTTTTGAAATAAAAAAAA